>ML817786.1:21158-56119 GCA_009831015.1 Picea engelmannii | reverse complement strand
AAAGCATTGATTTTATTTGTATTCATTCAAGTTAAATAAATAAAATAATGATATTTTATCTACTTCATATTGTTTGTGTTATACATGTTTATAAATAATTAATTGAACTGCATATATCTTATTCAGTTGATTTAGTTAATATATGAAAGTGTGAAATGTAGCCAAAAGTTCTAGAAATTGATCCACCCCCCCTCTCAGTGTTGGAGTGTGTTTCAATACTAATTTCCCAAAGAGGGCACAAATTTCAGCCAAGTAGTCTTCTCACAATGGGAGAGCTATCATAAAATGACAAGAATTTGATCTCTATTTATACAAATCCTCCTAAAATTGTTTGTCCACTTAATTTTAGGGTAACCACAAAGTAAGGGGTCAAAAACCCTTACTTTTTCCCTTTACATCATTTAATTTAAATTTAACTTTAAAATGCACATAAGAAACCCTAATATGATGTCATCCCTCTTCTAGGGTGACATTTTGACACTTTTTGCAAGTCGTTAGAGTAAATAATGGAATTTGTTGGGCCTTCTAGGGCCTCCCTCTCATGATCTAGGGTTTTCTCCTTCAAATCAAGCCTTATCCCATCAAAATGTTTCAAGTTTCCATTGTCAAAACCTCCAGCCCCAAAAACCTATCCCTAGGGTGACGTCAAGCTCCTCAAGTGTGACATTTTGGCCTCAAGAGAAATACGTTGGGATCGAAATGGGATAGGATAGATCCTCCAAGGTGTATCTCAGTCCTATAAAGGCTACCATCATTGTATAATGTGTTGTCCATGGTATCCAACCTATGGGATTCAATCCCCAAGGAAGCCCAAGCTAGGCTTGTTCTTCCAAATCTGTCCACCAACTAGATCCTGCAAAGACAATGCATAATCCATTCAAGGATATCAAGTCAAATGAATCATGATCAGTAAATTAAATCAATAAAAGTTCCACCTAAGCATGTGCATCAAAAAACACCTCATAATACTAAAACATTTCTCAAAGACCCTATGCAATTTTCCAAGTTTAGGTATGGGAGGGTTGACAAAGCGACCTATTGGGTGAATCATACCTCAAGTTTATGAGTGTTTCCCAAGTGGAACCCCTATCTAAGTAACATGGAGAATATTATATGAATGGGGTAAAGACTCATGGGCATGGGGTTCGTGACATACAATGGATCGTAGCATCTCATTTATGGGTGCCTTTGTAGAGGGTGTGTTTCACCTTCATTTTCAATGCATCCTTTTCCAAACCCATTTATTTCCATTAATTAGTTAGGGTCCAAAAAATGGGTACTCCCTAAGAGATAATAGATTATATTCAGGAGTATTACCATAGATTCACTTGAAGCTATAGGTACACATAGTTCCATATGCATGGAAATAAAGGGACATTGCATGCATGTACACACCTAAAAAACTGGGACATTTATATAATGTAAAATTTTCTTTTGTAGGTATTTGATTTTTTAAGATAAGAATTTAATTGTTCTCAAGACCTCTTTGGGAAAGAATATAGAAGTTTAATAATATGGATTTTATATTTTTCCAGCAACATTCCCTCTGGGCCTTCAGCCCCTTCTTCCCATGAAATGAGGGACAATCCTTTCTTGGGTCAGTACATCTGAAAAACCCAAAAGATAAGGAGATGATGGGACGAAGTGTGAAAATTGGAAAGTATGTTTGAGAATGGTATTATGACCTATCAAGGGGACCTCCTAGTAGAAAACCTATCCCTAAGGGTGACCACTTACTAGGGTGCAATGTCAATGACCAAGGTAAAACAGGGAAAAGAGCATAATTTCCAAGAAGACATTATATAATCAAAAGAAGTTTTAAATGCCTCAAATATTGAAATGACACTCACCATAATACATGGCTTGTACCTCATGGAGAAAGACCCAATGTCTTCTGGAAGCAAGATGATGTGGTGGATACCCTCATGATGAACCTGATATCTGTGGTGGTGAGGTGGGCCTCTATCTGTGAAAGTGGACGTTCTCAACCATTTGTCTCTTGGTACTCCATGTTTGAAACCCAAGGGCCTTGAGACATCATCTCCTTAGTTATCCCTAGGAAATGGGGATAACATCTAGCTCCTACTTGGGGACATGTACTTGCCATAGAGTGCATGAGAACCTCAACATATCCTAGGCTAACTTGTGCCTACACTGAAACATACACACATAAAATATAGGGTGGCTCTATCACCCTTCTTCCATATATATCAAAATAAAAACTAAAAAATAACAACTAATCTAGAAAATAAAATTTTGAATTTAAAAAAAATTAAAAATTCTAAGCTAAATATGTGATATGATGAAAGAAATATGCAAGTAGAGAAAAATAAAAATGAAATGAAACTAAACTATCTTGAACAATCAAGATGAAAATTCAATAAAGAAATATGACCTACCTACTTACCTGGGGCTTGGGCCCTGAAGAAGTCAAGTGCGCTGAATATAGGGTCGGAAAAGAGACCCATCCACTGGTAATGGCATCTTTCTCCTGTCCAAGGTTGTCAAATAATACTTATCTTTCTCAGACTTCTTCTTGATGATATAAGGGCCAAGCCAAGAGTTGTTATCCTTTTGATCATACTTAGGCTTACCCTTCCTCTTATCCCACATGAACGTGAGACTTGATTTGTTGTAGTTGATGTAAGGTATCTCTTAGATGTAAGGATATGAAGGAGGTTTTTTATTAACTGCATCTTCAATGGATTTCTCATGTTCTTTTTTCTCTTTATCTCCTTTATTCAATATATAGATGGACCTTGGATCTTTCCCTTGGAACTTCACAAGATTCTCCTTGTATTCATTTGTCCTTGGGAGTAGTGTATCTATTCAATCTTCTTGCACAAAAGGCAGGTCCCAAGGATCATACTTAATAATCTGATGAGATACATCAAAGTCACACTCACTCATGTAATCCATATCATTGGGATCCATCACATGCTTCTCATTCCTCTCCCAAATATATATAATCTCAAAGGTGCCATCCTCCATGGGAATGTGTGCATGGGTGAGATCCATACTGAGAAAACCCCCAAGCATAGTGGACTAGCCTCTTGATAGAATCATCCCCCAAGCATCTGGAACATAAATCACCACTATTTTCATAATGAGGTTGATATGAAGGAATTCAATAAGGTAAAATTCAACATCTTCGCAAATCCCATGAACTTTGACCTTCTTGGAATCAATACCACAAAAATTTCCATAAAGTTGGGTCATATTCAAACCAATTTTTTCCATTACTTTCAAGGACATCACATTTTCTGAGGCTCTAGACTCCAACATAAAATAGTTCAAACGAAGACCATTTATTCCCAAAGAGAGATAGAAAGGAGGGTTATTATCCTACTTACAATCAAGATACATGGTATTCAGGATTATTGGAGAGTCCTCCTTTTTGGTTGGTACTTTCAATAATTTCAAGACTTATCTCCTCACAGATGGGATATTTCACATATCCATCATAGGGATTGTCATATTCAACTTCCCAAACATTGTTGACACATCTATATTCAACTAAATTTCATCCTCTGTTGAAGTTGGATTTGGAAGAAATTC
The DNA here is from genome assembly GCA_009831015.1 of Picea engelmannii. Taxonomy (NCBI): domain Eukaryota; kingdom Viridiplantae; phylum Streptophyta; class Pinopsida; order Pinales; family Pinaceae; genus Picea; species Picea engelmannii. The sequence continues at coordinate 52,561 of ML817786.1, read as the reverse complement.
ACTGACTGGAGGTGGGGGTGGTGGGACCAATTTTCCTGTAGATGGAAGGGGAGCTTCCACCTATGGATGAAGCGAAGTGAAAGGTTTTAAAAGAGGAACTGAACCCTTGTTTCTTCTTGCATATGTCAAAACTTCCTTTTTTCTCAATTCTTTTCTCTGATCCTCTATTAACTGATTCAACAATCTGAGTCATCCTTCTCTAGCTCCTGTTTTTATGACTTCATCAATATGTTCCTGAGTAATATATTCTTCTCGAAAGTCGAAAATCATGTCCATGAAATTTATACCATCTGAGGAGTCTTAATCCCACCGAGGACACTCATCCTCTCAATGAGGTTCTTGGCAAGGACAATGTTTGCTAACGGGAAAACCCCCCCTTTAACTACACCAGGGTTCAAGATGTAGACAAAGAGAATAACTGTCTAAAAGCTAATCAATTTTCTATTCTACCCCAAACATACCAAAACTAATGTAAATAAATCAAAGAGATAAGATATTGGGTAACTATACCTTTGATCCCACGTCTGGTGATGATCTCCTCACACTTGGAAGTTCCACTGACTGCACGTATCCTCCCAAGGCTGACCTGCATCCAAAGATAGGAAAACAAAGAACTAAAAGAATGTTATTCTATACATAAGTTAGGGTTAGATGTTAAAATTATAAGTATAAATCAACAAAATAACTCAACACACCATCATTTGGGATAGGAAAATGTAATTCTTTTATTCATCATACAAATATTATACCTTTCAATCTCAGTCAACCACCATTCCATGAACTTGGTTTGAGCTCTTCTTTACCATGCTCCAAGTGCACCTTGTATGCACTTATTCTCTCAACCTTTTGATCACTTCTATGGAAGGGAATGGGTTAAATGGAGGAAGAAGGGGTTGATGAGGGAATGCTGAGGCAATATCTCACAAAATGCAACAATATCTTGGGCAAGAAGGGGAAGTAAAATCGGGTAGAGTTTCACTGTTCTTATGCTTAGATTTGAAATGAGACCCCAACACCTCCTTTTATATGACAAAAGGATGGTTAATCAGTTGGGTGACAGGCTATAGTAGGTGGATTAGTTGGGAAACTTCCAATAGCCCATAAATTTCAACAAATTCCTTACAACTTTTTATTTTTTGCAACTTTTGCAAGCATACGTGGGTTGTAATGGTGCATCATGTGTATGTACGCGAGATGTAGTGGTGTAGAAATCATATGTACGTGGTATGTAATGGTCCAGGGTGCATACATCTTCTAAAAAATGGTTTTTTAAGAAGAGCTTCTCAGCAATGCTTTGGCAAAATATGCAAGTAAGAGGGCCAAGGCCATGTATGCATGAGTATGGAATTTTAGGGCTATAAAAGATTTCCCCTAATGTGTGAGGTCAGAAGATCCAATATTAAATAAGCTTCACCAATGTAAAATATCTTCACCAATGTACAATATCTTCACCAATGTACAAAATCGAGTGAGCCTGAGACCAGAGTTCGGGAGGTGGCATTTGCAAAACAACAATTGTCTCTCTGAGGCAGGCATACCCATGATTGGGTTGAAATAAATCATGGTTTCCAATCAAATACACTGTAGATCCATGTCATATAACTATGTAAAGTGTAACTGGAGAAATACACGGCGGATCTACATATCAAAATCAATCAAATATATACATGTATAGTATCCATATTAAATAAGCTAGTGACGCTTGATGGCTGGAGATGAGGTCTTCATAGCTCGAGAAACAACTTAAAGATCTTCAAAACTTAGGTAGGAGTACAATGGGAGTGCATAAATCACTACCCTAAGGTATTTGACAAATTTTCGGGAAAATACATGAGGATCTCGATGATCAGGCAGAGAACTTCATCGATTTTGAATCAGAACTTTACTAGACTTTTGGGATGGCTGACTCATGAGATCAAGAGAAAAACACAGAAAGGTCTAATCAGGTTGGGTGAAACTTCCCTTAGACAAAAGCATGAAATATGAGTAGACTCAGGAAACATGACATTGAAATAAGTTCACGATGCAGGAGGAAACACAAACTCTCCATGTGTTTGGAAGAGTAACCAAATAGAGGAGGGCACAAATCTATGTAGTGAGAAAAACTTCCTAAGGTCATACTAGATCCCAATGCTTGACGAACAAACGGAAGGATGTGATTTGTCCAAGGGAGACTCTTTTTGGAATATTCAATTTTTCCAAATACATATTTCTTGTCCCCTCTTTTTGGAATATTTGATTTTTTTGTCTTTTTCAATTTTTTAAAGAGCTTGAAAAAGAATAAAAGAATGCTACATTACAAAGGAGGAAACGAGTGTCTCAAGAAAGAATACTAGTTCCAAGAGCAAGGAACATACTAATGCTCAGAGAAAGGAGACATGTGTAGGAAAAGGACACTCGGGGAAAATTACTCCATGGGTCAAGGTGTCAAGTCGCAGAGGCAAGAAGTGCTACAAGGCTTGTGTATAAATCATGCTTCAAAGGTTCAATTGAGATAAACATGGAATCGACATTAGGCCAAAGAAACAGAGATGCAAATGCGATTAAGAAAGACACAATGAGACCCCCCTTCCATGTAATGTTTACAAGCCCAGAGAATGTAAGCTCAGTAGTTTTTTTATGTTTAGAGAGTATGAAAAAACGTAAAAGAAGACTCCAGGAAGTACCTTTTTCAGGGATAGTCTAGTTGGTTAGAAAAAGGGGTAAACCTGCACCGAAAATACGTCTATTCAATTTTTTTTTAACAAGTGTGACAAAGACAAGATCAATCGGAAATATTTTCAATTTTAAGGAGTCTGAAAAGAGCTTAAATATGGACTCACAGTTTTTTTCTAAGTTTAGTCTCCTTAGCCCGAAAAATTATAAAATTAACTAAGGATAACTCTCCCGGTGAGACTAATCTCCTAAGGCATACCTTTTTCTACTATAATCTACAGGTTGGAAAAAGGGTTAAACTCATGCCAGTAGATGTTCTTCTGGACCAATTTAAAGAGTGTGAAGGAACAAGGTCACTCGACGATATTTTCAATTTTAGGGAGTCTGAAAAGAGCTTAAATATGGACTCTGTGGGGGTTCCTTTTACATAAGTAATATCCAAGGCCCAAAAAAGGTAATAAACCAAAACCAAGGAGAAAACCCCCCCTTTAACTACAACAGGGTATGATATTTTCATTGATGTCAAAGAAGGAGCATAAGTACATTAATCTGAAGCTTAGAAGGGAGAATGAACTGTAAAATGCTATCGGGATTGAAATCCCCACAGTGAAACTCCAAAAGAATCGAGGAGGAATACTTTCCACTGATGTACGTTGATGTATTTTTCGAGACAAATTCCGACTGTCGGATCATAGAGGAAACTTGTGTAAAGAAGAGGAGAATCATGGTCTTATGTTGATATTTGTGAATGATTTATAGAAAGATATATAGATTAAATATATACCTTCATATCGATTACTAAGGTTCATGGACCATAGATCCTGGAAATGAGGTACGCATGGTCATCCCAGCATTGACCACTTCATATAGTATCGACCGAAGGAAATTTGCATGAAGGAATTTTAGCCAAAGTCAAAGTTCTGAAGTAAAAGTAAGATGTCGGATCTAAGGAGCATAAGAACAGTGAAACTCTACCCATTTCACATCCCCTCCTTGCCCCAATAATTTGCAGCCACCTTGTGAGTTTTGTACCAGAATTCCCTATTCTTGCCTTTTTCCTCCATCATAAGACTATTCCATTCCCTAGAGAGAGGTTGAGAGGAGAAAGATACGTGGAAGCACATTTGGAGCTTGGTGAAGAGGATCTCGGACCAAGTTCAAGGAGCAGTCATCGATCTCATTGTAAGTAAACTTTGTGATATTAATAAAAGGAATACTTTTTCTGCCCCAAAATATGATGTGTTCAATATTTATGTTTGATTTATGTTTTGCGCTGACATCTGACCCACTAATTCATATATGAGATGCATGTTCATAGTTCCTTGTTTGTTTGTTTGTGAATGTAGGTCAACCTTGGGAGGAGACTTGTAGTCAGTGGAGCAATTGAATGCGAAAGGATCGACACGGGACGCAGAGTTAAAGGTAGAGTTACCGGATATTTTCACTTTGTATTTTATGCACGAATGTGGGGTATATTTGGGGTAGTTATTAAAAAGTAGGAGACTTTTAGATAGTCAGATCTACCTACATGTTTAACCCCAATGTAGTCTATAGGGATTTTTTCCTGATATAGCAGAATTGATGACCATACTAGGGAAATCTCTAGGGTTTTTAGGGGATATTTTTTGGGTGTTTTAATTGGTTTTACTACCTTTTTTGAATTTTTTGTAAGTTTTTGAGTCTTTAAGGGATTTTGGTCCACCATACCAGTACTCCTTGCCCTGTCATCCTAACTATTATTTTTCTTTTTTTGAGAAATTATAGAGGTGTACGCGGCCTGTAGTGGGTCTACACGTACATACGTGCCCTACCTTTAGACAGCCCGCGTACATATGCAGGCTGCTTAAGTGTCAGTAGTGTGCCCATGTCAAGAATTGTTTTTGGAAGAAGAGGCAGCCAACCTCTTCCCTGATTGAATTCATACTTCTCATGGGTTTCTTGATCTAGTAATGGTCTCTTTTTTTACAGTCTATAGCCTGGGTTTGACGTTAGTTTAGCTTATCTTTTTCAATATTTCTTGTGTTTTCTTTGAAAGGGTTTTAGACAATTCTATGAGTCTTTTTCTAATCAGCCTGTTTGGTATCGTTAGTAGCTCCTTGCGATCCACAATGGGACAAAATTCAGTTCTTGTTCTTGTCTTTTCTTCACTTTTTCCCTTTTGCTTTCTTTAAAGAAAAAGAAAAAGAATTTATTTCAAGTTTCTTGTTTGAAGCATTTCAAAAAAAAAAAAAGTATTTCATTTTTCTTAGTTTGGTTAAGTAGTAAGGTTAATTGTTTCGCTTGTCAGGAAAAACGAGTTATTTTCTTAAGTTCTTTACTGAATTCTTAGAACATTAAGTATCTCATAGTCGAGCGAAATTTCATTTTAGGTTTTTCTTTTAAAAGATATTAGAAAAAGTAGTTACAAAAATTTAGTTAAAGAGTTTCAAATTGCAAATATTTATTTCTCAAAATAGAAGTAATTTTCCTTTTAGTATTTGTTTATTTCTCCTTCATCTCTCAAAACACGCCACTAGTTTCATTTATGTTTCCTTGACTTAATACAAGCCACTTGAAATTAACACTTAATTAAAATCAACTAGAATTTGTGTTTGTAGGGTCCATCAACTAGTATAGGCTAGAGCCTTGATTTAGGCTGGAGAGGAAAATCTTTAAGGCTATAAAACAAACATACGAGTTTGAGCTAGGGAGTGTAAAAAGTCCAGTAAATGTGAAAGTTATCCAAGACCCACCTCTAACACAGGGGATAAACACGAGGTTGCATGTGGAAAGGTAGCAGAGATAACCCCTCCAAAGTTAAACCAAGCATAGTGGGGAACGCATATAGAGGACTTGCCATGGGATTTTGTTGGTCACATTTTCCACGGAGCTTCATGGATCTCGAATCCATTCGAGGTCCTCAGTTTTATTTCAGAACACTTTCTTTCGATACCCTCGATAGGTTTATGCCTTGATACCCTTCTCATTGTGGTCCACTCAACTGTCGGTTGTACCCACCTGGTGACTGTTTGCGTGTTGGCAACCTAGTTGCCTTTATTCTAGTGACTTACACAAGTGACTGTGGGTGTATACCGCGATACCTAGGGCAGACATTGGGCCATGCTTTTCAGAGTATACTCGGAGGGTTCTTCCGTATTTGAGTTTCACTTGCACTGGTAAGTTTCGCTAGTGTTGGCTAGTGTAACTATTCTTCCAACTAGTTAGTGGTTTGCTTGCTTTACCTCATATGAAATTTTCTAGTGAGTGTTGGTTTTCGACGTTGGTAAAAGACTTACAGTGTCATTGATATTTTAAAAAAGTGGAATATTAGGAGCTCTACCGATCATGAAGGCTTCAGGGTATGTCTATGATTTCATTGGAGCCACCACTACCACCGTTACAGTGAAGACTTGACCAGCAAGGGTCATTTGAGGCGACCAAGCCACAGGAAACTCTACCCGAGCCATCCCTAAGAGGAGAACACTCAAATCCAAAGGAAACTACCATTTATGACCTTGGAGCAGAATCTATTGGGCCTTTTAACCCTCCAATCACTGAATTGTCAACGCCAATTTTGATACAAGTTGTCCCTCCAAGGGTAACTCATGACGAGCGTCAGATAGTTTTACAAGAAATGATGGAAGCAAATGTTGCTACTTCATCTGGGAGTCCTCATACTCCTTCAACGAATACCACCACTGGAGGAGTTCCTCTTGATAACCCACCTTCTCCAGTATGGACCACCATGGTCTCGACCACCTCTACTTCAGGCAGTGGTATGATTCCATCTATGGTGGAAATCACTGCTCCATTCACATGGAGTGTGACGAGCCCTTTGTTTTCATACGGGATGCCCGACTTTGATATGAACTCTATCCTCACCTACTCCATATTACAAACCTTGGGTCTGGGGGAAAGGTATTCAAATGCTCCTTTGCAAGGGTCCATGGGGGGAACCTCAGCTCCCTATAACACTTTCCCTTATGGAAGGGGTCACATACCTCCTTCGTCCCCTTCACTCGGTAGTGCTCCCCAAAAATTCATCGGGTTGAACATAACCTACAACTTGTTTGGTGCAGGCAGTCAAGGACCTTCTTCTACACCACATCGGTGGGTTCATTTCCTTTGTCTTTGTTCAACGCATTTGGTAATAATGCATTCTCATCAGCTGCAGTCTCAGTCGGTGGAAACCCTAGTTTTGGACAACAAAATCTTGTGCATGGAACTATTCCTACACAGGGGGGAAACAAAGGAGTCCCCTCCTCACAAGGACGTTGGAATATTTGGCAGGGATCAGTCCCCTCATCAAGGGTGTCGATCGGGGCAACCCCTTCCATGGCCAATGGAACCCCGGGCAAGGCTCAGTACCTATGCCCATCGGATCAATAGGGGGAAACCCTTTCTAGAATCCTTAGAACACAACACAGGGAGAAATCCCTGCCCAACCCTCAATGTCCAATTATGGGATTCAATCAATGATGTCTCAACAAGTGCAATATCCGTACGTCGGCCACGTCCATGGTATTTACCAAAACGCTGATCAACAACCTAACTTTTCTTGGCAACCTGGTGCCAGCCAAACTCCAGTCTCCTTTTTCCATGTATATAGTCAACAACCCAAGCTACTGTTTATGGAAATGTTACATTTTCCAGACTTGACAAGGTTATTAAGCAACCCAATCTGTCACAATCCACCTTGGCCTCCCATAATGACGAAGTTTCCCTCGGACATTCCAAAGTTCTAAGGTAATCCTAACGAAGATCCAGGCAATCATGTGACTAGTTTTCACTTATGGTGCTCTTCAAAATTGTTGTGAGATGAATCCGTACAGTTGCATATGTTTCAATGCACTCTTATAGGGGGTGCTGCGAAATGGTACATCGATCTCGACCACTCAAGATACTCTACGTTTGGAGAATTGGCAATGGTTTTTCTAAACCATTTCCAACTACCTGTGTGATATGATGTCGGCACCAAATTGCTGGAAAACTTTGAGAAAAAAGAGGTTGATCATATCTCGGATCACATCCGAGAATGGCGGTGTAGGAAGAATTTGATAAAAGTACCAGTCCCATCAGCTTTCCTGGTGGAGTGGTTCCTTAAGTCTTTGGTCCCTCAGTTATCCAAGGACGTTGCAACATCAGGAGTGTTTTTCGAGGAAGAGGTGATAATGAGAGCTCAACATATTGAGCTGATATACTCTCAATCTAGTTTACTTTACAAGTTTTTTCCAGATGCACCACGGTTTATCCTTGACAATTCCAGACAGATGGGCCACGGTCTATCTGTGGTGGAGGATTTGTCAAAAACCCCTTGCGTGATGTCTACTTTGGAAGTCCTCCAGAACTTCCCTTCATAGAGAAAGGCTCTGTTAGCTACCTTAGGATCTACTGAGACTTGTAATATGGGAATGATCATGCTTGATACGACCAACTTGAAACCTCCTCTCCCATACCATGTTGCGTTTCAGATAGTAGTGGCTTAAACCAAGAAAACTTTTACCCAGAATATTTTCCGCATGGTGGTTGATGAGGGTTCCTCGACATGCATGATTTCATTGGCATGTTGGAAGGCCATTGGCCAACCCATTTTGTCTCCCTCACCTACTCTTCTTACTGCTTTCAATGGTCATTCATTCAGACCACATGGAATCATTCCTTATTTTGCCATGCAGCTAGGAGGAAAGACCGTGTGCATCAAAGTTGAAGTGGTCAATGTGCCTCTCGACTACAACTTGTTGTTAGGAAGAAGTTGGACCTATGCTATGAATGCAGTGGTCACCGTAGTTTTCTGGGTCTTGTTGTTTCCACATGAGGGTTAGATCATGTACATTGATTAATTTTACTTTTCCTATCCTGACCCTTCATTGGGGGAATCATTGGTCCCAATGATTGATAATATGCATCCTGACGTCACCAATGTAGGGGTTGGTTTGTTCCCACCTTTGATGGGTACTTTCGATTACCCGCCTCCTTTCGGCGATGTCAAGTTCATATCGACTATCCCCGACCAACCTAAGGCTGAAAACTTTCGTATGTCGTCGTTCCGTATGACTTACTTTAATGATTTGTGGACTCTTCCTTCCACATCGGCCATGATGGAAGGGACAGGGAACCATGGCATGGACATACCCTTGTCTATGGTAGAATTTGCGTACTCTATTTTCCATCAAGATTCAGCCGACCCCAATCAGAATCCCGCACAGGAGTTAGATCCAGTTCTAGAGCCTATTTGAGATCAAGGTTCCCCCACCACTACCGATTCCTTAGACTTGGTCTTGCCCTCTAACAAGGTGATTATAGAGGCATTGAATGGTCCAGAGAGACCCTAGGATGATCTCCATCACAGATCTTATTTTCTCCTTTAGTTAGGAAGAATAGAGGTAGGTGAATTTGTGTTTACTATGACTGGAGATAGGTCTTGTCCTATTAATCCTCTGGCTATGCACACAGTTTATGTCGAGGGTAATATGGAAACCATCACTAAAATGATACCTAGTGACATCTCCATAACCTCTAGCATAATGGAGAATGTCTTCATCGGAGATTAATGCTCGTCCGAAGAGATTCAGATCTATATAGATTTATTTCATGACATTTTTTCCTGGTCTTACGAGGAAATTCCAGGCATTGATCCAAGAATTGTCGAACATGAGATAACCACTTACCCTGACGCCAAGCCAGTCCGACAGAAGCTTCATCCGGTGAATCCTCATAAATCAACATCTATTAAGGCTGAAGTAGAGAAAATGCTCAAAGTTGGTTTCATCTACCACATTCAGTTGATGCAATGGGTGTCAAATCATGTTCCAATCAACAAAAAGTAGGGTACGATTCACGTATGTACGGACTTCTGTGATTTGAACAAGGACTATCCAAAGGATATTTTCCCCACCCCATTCATTGACCAAATTGTTGATGAATTCACAGGATGTGAGGTCTTTTCTTTCATGGATGGTTTTTTGGGATACAATCAGATACAGATTAAGCCCGAAGACCAGCATAAAACAAATTTTATCTCTCCATGGGGTACATTTTCTTATCGGAAGATGCCTTTTGGCCTGAAGAATGTTGGAGCCACCTTTCATTGGGCCATGTATTTTTCTTTCCACAATCTCAAACACATAGTCGAGGCTTATCTCGATGATTTAGCATCACGATATCGTAAGAGAGATGATCATCCCAAGCACCTCCAACTTATCTTTGGCCAATGTCGCTACTATCGGATTCACTTGAATCCTAACAAATGCATTTTTTTCATGATGTCAGGTCGTATTTTAGGTTTTATAGTTTCAACAACAGGGATCATGGTCAATCCTCTAAAGGTTGAGGCAATAGTTCAATTGCCTCCCCCATGCATAGTCCCTCGGCTTCAGAGTTTACAGGGAAACACCAATTTTATTCGGTGTTTTATCACAAACACGCGGAGATCACTAAAGGATTCATGCATTTACTGAAAAAGGACATTCCTTTCTATTGGGACAAAGCCACTAAACACTCTTTCTAAGCGTTGAAATGCGCCCTCACGTATGCCCCTCTACTTCATCCACCCAATTATAATAAAGATTTCTTATTGTACTTGGCCGCTGCAGATTTGACCATCGGTATGTTCTTAGTTTAAGAGGATGATATGCTTAAAGAGCATGTGATTTGTTACTTGATATGAGGCCTGGTTGGACCAGAACTCAACTACTCCCATGTTGAGAAGCTTACGTTGGCAGCAATGCATGACATCCAGTGTTTCCGTCATTATATCTTGTTTCGCAAGACCACCATCATTGTCATTGTGAATCCATTCCAATACGTGTTGACACAACGTGTAATCAACGGAAATATCATTAGATGCATTTTTATCCTCCAGGAATTTGACTTGGATTTTGTCTCTACGAAATCTAAAAATTCGTTGGTCTTTGCGGAACTTATCTCAAAACTTTCGGTCGAGTCAGGTGATGTTAAGCCCGAAGAATCATCGATTAAAGGAGATATTTTTATGATTTCATATTCATACCTCTGGTATGGATATATACTAGTCTACCTCCAGACTTTGAAGTGCCTCGCCCTAGTCTATCGCAATGAGCATCGACGTATACGCCATCGGGAAAAATCCTATCTCATACTTGATGACACTTTGTATCGTCGAGGTGTAGATTGCAGTCTTCGTCGATGACTCACTCATGAAGAAGTGGAACTCATTCTTAACGAATGCCACACTAGAGCATGTGGTGGTCATTTGTCTGGGTTGGAAACAACCCAAAAGATTCTACGAGTAGGTTACTTTTGGCCGACATTGATCAAATACTGTGTTGAATCAGTCAAGAAGTGTCACCCATGTCATATCTTCTCTCGGAAGATGAGGGCACACCCCACTCCCATTTTTACCTTCATTAATGTCGGCCCCTTCACCAAGTGGGGGAGTTATTATAATACATGCCATTTGGCTTCAACCAGGGAGCATCGTTATATCATCGTAGCGGTATACTACTTCACAAAGTGGGTCGAGGCTATGCCAATGTTCAAAGATGATGGCAAAACAACAACTCTCTTTATTTTTAACCAGATAGTAGCAAGGTTCAACATCCCAAAGGATATTGTCACTGACCATGGAAATCACTTTCAAAATAAAATGATGTCTGAGTTAACATCAAATCTTGAGTTGAGACAAGAGCATTCATCACCTTACTACCCACAGGCGAATGGTCAGGTGGAAGCTGTGAATAAGTCTCTCAAGACCATTCTACAGTGAACGATCAATTCGGCCAAGTCTAACTGGAATTTGATGATGTACTCAGCATTGTGGGCCTACCGAACATCTGTAAAGACTGCAACTGGTTTCTCACCTTTTCAACTTGTTTACAAGCTGGAAGCAGTCTTTCCTATAGAGTGTCAGATCCCATCTCTAAAGTTGGCAGTAGATTTATTGCTAGAAAATTCACCGCTTGAGGAATTCTTATTGTATATCAATCAACTCGATGAGAAATTTCATGATGCATCCTTAGCTAACGAGTCTCACAAGAAACGAGTCAAGTGTCAATATGATCTGTTCGTTCCTCCTCGGATTTTTTCCAAAGGTGACCTTGTCCTAGTCTACGACCAAGATAAGTATCCCTGGGGGAAGGCAAGTTCAAAACCATGTGGTTCATACCTTTCATAGTGAAGGAGGTCTTAAAGAAGGGTGATTATCATCTAATTGACTATGAAGGAAAATCTTTGGCGAAGCCTAGAAATGGCCTCTATCTCAAGAAGTATTACTCGTAGTTTGGTCGCCTTGGGTGACTTCTTGTATATATTTATAGTTCTTATACAATTATTTTTTGGTCTTTTTATTTTATGGACGTGTCATTATTTATGTCATCTTTTTCACTGTGGAAGATTTCAAGTGAATTAGAGGTGTTCGTTGGGTTCATGGATGAAGCTAGATGACACACTCAGAGGCTTACTTCTGCAGCTTGGGTGATATTTGCACCTCAAGGCCAGTTGCTATCTTCTAGAGGTATATGTCTAGGTGATGCCACAAACAATGTCCTCAAGTACAATGCAGTGATAGAGTTGCTTCATGACACTTTGTTGCATGTTATCTCTAACCTCCAGGTCTACTTAGATGCACAGTTGGTTGTGTCCTAATTAAATGGGTTTTACCACGTTTATGATCCTACTCTACACTGAAGATTCCTTAGGCTACATCTCTTAGAATGATGCTTTGATTACATTACATATATCCATGTTCCTAGGAGACTAAATCAAATGAAAAATACTCTAGCTAATCAAGTATTAGATTGGCATATTGCACACACATACACATGTACATACATTGTAAAAAATGTGATCCATAAGACATAAAATATCTAAATATGCATATATATATATATATATATATATATATATCAAAAGTCTCAGAGTACATAGGTGGGTGCAAGAGCCTCAAAAATACATATCCAGTATACGTCATAGGGCCTATGCCCTAAAAAATATACAAAAATTTCCCTCGGCACATAAGTGGTCCATCCTAAGCTAAGAGAGAGGCTTGTTGGCCCTGCCATAGTGAACAATGGCGTTTTCCAAACACCGGAAGAGATGGACCTAGGTCCATGGCACCCCAACTACGTGAGGTTGTATTGATGGCAAGAGATCCTCGATCTTGGCCATAGGGACTGCACGAGTGAGCGCAGTGAGGTTCCGCTCCACCCGTATCAAAAATCTCTCAACCTCTCCAGCTGGAGGTCCACCTACTATTGTTGTTGGTGCGATGGCTGCAGCTAGTACTACCAATGATCGAGGATGCCACCTAGTCCTCGAGAAATCTGCTGGATGCACTGGTCCCACATCTGTACATAAACAGATACATAGTTGTCAAATACTCCAATTCACATAAAAATGATATATATAAAAAGAAACAAAAAATTAAATAACATTTAAAACAAACATACCTATCTCTCCTCTCTCATCTCCAGGAGGTATGGGCATGTCTGGATCCCTGGAAAAGTAGATCCCGATGTAAGGGTAGTCCTATATTATCGGAATCTTTTGTTCCCACCAGTCAAAAAATGTATCATCAAAGGAATCTATGGTCCTTCCTCCCACCTATTGCGGCAACAATGTTGCCCATATACACATTGTTGGGAGCGAGGCCACATGCCCCTTCATTGTCTTTCATGGACTGAGACTGGGTACCCTCTCAAAGAAGAACGAGCACAAAATAGTCCCAAATACAAATTTTTTATTACTCCTCCCATGACACTCGGTGAGTTGTCTCTTCATGCAGTCTAGCATGGTTGTGCTCCAATCAAACAATCATGCATTTAAGAACTGCACCGCACAATGCATGTGCACCTGGGAGGCCTGATGTAAGGCTGCGGATCTAGTGATCCGCCCAATATGTAAAACTATCACTTTCAGTGATAGGTTGGTAATCTTGTGGATTGGTACCTGATAACCTACTTTCTCAATGTCGGCCTCGCAATATAGTCCGATCATCTTGGCGATGTTATGAGGCCCGGGGGGGAAATCACGCATGTTGATTGGTTCACCTCTCCTCGAGAGGCTAGTTAGAAAGTAAATGTATTTAGTCATTGGAATCAATGACTAACCCTCAAGCATGAAATCCTATGCGTCGGGGTGCCAATAGTCCACCAAGGCATTTAGCATCCTGGGTTGTGCCCTCATGAATGGACATCGAAAGAACTTCCACAACCCACATTGTCTCAATGCGGCCATAGTTGCAGGGTCCTCATCGACCAATATATCTATGTCTTTGTGCTCCCTCTCTCTCCAGTGGACATACATCCTATCAAATAACAAGTTCATGGAGGAAGTTAGCTCTTGCATTTTAATTTTTTTACCTTTCTGAGGGTGTACTCGGGTTTTTTGGGATACAGTTGCATATGCACGTGGGCAGATTGTTTTTTTCCCGCGGGCATACACGGGTTGTCCTTGGACAACCCGTGTACATGTAAGGATGCTCGTTTTTAAAGGGGTGCGCCCCCCAAAAACTAAAATAAATGAAGAAAGGAAGTTTTAAATGCAAGAGGGGTTGATTTGTACTTATTTGGTCTAAGCAGAAGTTCGTTTCATGCTCCGAAGCTCCCGGAATCAACTCTTTTAGAAACAGGTTATTTTTGTCTTTTTGGTTAATTCTTAATTTGCAATGGTGATAATGAGATGCCAACTTCTATTTATAGAATTTTTTGGCCCTTTTTTCCACTTTTTGAACCCTTTTCTTGTTTTTTATGGCTTTAAAATCATTTAACATGGTTCTTTATTTTCTCACTGGATGTTACGATACACTTCACTTTTGGTTTGGAAAACTTTTTGGGAGATGGGTCACTTTTAAAGGTACTTTGGTAAAAGTCATTTTTCCAAATTTTTTCATTTGAGTTAGGATTCCACTGAAGATGATAGGATTGTTTAAAGGAAATATGATAACCCTATGTGGATGAGTTACTAGTGTACCTATGATTTCCCATGGAACATCGACCGAAGAAGAATTTTAGGTCATTAAGTTTGTTGGGAACAATGACCCTTTTCCACTCTTGTTAGGAAATCTCTAGTTTGAGAAAGATCAGATCAGAAGGAAAGCAGAGGAAGAAGCTACAGAACAGAAAAAGAAAGAATTAATAGATTTCATAGCCAAGAAAATAGAGCAACTAATACAAGAACAAGAGGACAAGTTGAAGAAACAAAAGGCAAGAGAGTTAGCTGTCAAAGTTGAAAGAACACATGAAGGCTTACAGAACCTGTCCATGTAGGAGAGAAGCACATCCACCCCGAAAATAGTAAGAGAAGAAGTGTTACCTTTGAACCTTTTGAAAGACCCTCAATAGTACAAAGTTGCTACACTAAGAGAAGATAAGAATCAGAATGGAAAGAGGAACCCATAGGCTCAAATCACAGGAAAGAAGGCCAAAAAGCTTAGTAAGAAGAAAGCAAAGTTAGAAAAAACTACAGGAAGTTCCATAGGAGACTTCGCAGAAGGCAGGATTGTTGAACTTGAACCTTGCTGGAATAGCATAAAAAAACATAATGGAACTTCGCCACGACGAAGCTATATGACCGTTGGAGGTGTCCCAACCATTAGCATGACGCTCTGGAACATCTAGAAATAGATTTATTGACAGAAATATCGCCATTGGACCGTTGAGACTACACCATAATGGATGGATTCATATTGATTAAGGCACATCGACCCGTTGAAGGAATCTGTTACGACATTGCTTATTTAATATGCCAAATGTCGCACCGGGACCACTTTTGAAAACTAAGATATTTGATGTAGAAGATAAGTGATTGCATACCGCATTGTGTTGTCTAATACCTTGCCATTGATTCGGTTACCTTGAGTGTCCATTCTCCTACCCAATTTATTTGATTATGAGTGTGCATGTTGGGCGACCTTAGCATAGTAGAGAAATCTATAGAGGAAATTACGATAGACCTCATGGTTGAGAAATTCATGTCTGTAGGTATACAAGCATCATCGATGGGCAGATTTCAAGCATCCCCCTCGACTAGACGTCGATCTATGCCATCCCAAACTATGACCGAGAAAATAAGCAAGCATCGCGACAATATGGAAAACGCAAAGTAGATCCTGTCGGTCTTGCCTGACTACATCCCACCTCTGGCTAGTGCGGTTATTCATGACAATGTCTCGCATCATTTTGAGTACATGCTAACCACTGTGTACCTCCCAAAGGGGATACACGCAGGCGAACCATAGTTGGGACTGATCCCAGATCTCAAGATCAGTGATTTCAACCTTGGAGACTAAAATAATTATGTGATGCTCGCTCTACATCGATACCTAACCAAGATGACTGGGAAGAAGCCCAAGATAGTTCCCCAGCCATGGATTAAAGAGATTGTGTGATCAACAATCCTAAACGTAATGAAGATCCCCCACTTTAGCAGACATCAAGAGGTTAACATGTGTGTTAAAATCATCCTGTCATGCTACCATGGCAGGTATCTTTGGTTAGATAGGCGTGTGACTATGGATCTAACATTGATCCACCTGATCACTAGATTGAGTGTGCAGGGATGGAACCCTCAACAATTCTACCTAGGGAAGGCTACATATTGCTCCCTGGCACAACGGATCAAGGAGACCTATGGTGATGTGGAGAAGGGGAAGCGAGGCTACAAGGTAGCCTCCATCCAGGATGGCGCAATTCACATAGATTTTCAGTCGATCATTGGCAAGATCGTCAGAAAGAACTGGCTGACACAAGTCACAGGGTTCGTATTCGACCTCATAGGGAAGTGCGTCGAAGGAATGCAGATGAACTAGGCGAGATACCTCATCAACAAGTTGGAGAAGGATTGTCGTGAAGCATAGGACCAAGGCTATGGATTTCACTTTAGTTGTTTGTTGATTCTCATTGCATTTGTCACTTGGGAGATGTTTGAGGGAGAAACATTCCTAGAAGTTTATCCATCGGATCCATTGGCCATGAGGTTCACCACCTTGTCATATACGAGTGATATGGCGAAGCAATGGCAATCAAATGCGATGTTCCACGCTTACTACCTACAACTCAAGCACGCCATTGAATCATTCCCCTGAATGACCCTGCACACCTTGCATACATACAGGCCGCTAGAAAAGTTCCACGCAGACCGACACTTCATCTACATCACTGCGTGTAGGGATGAAAGTAAAGAGGAGTTGTAGTTGTGCTACAAATTGAATAATGAATACATGGAGGAGATAACCAAGGAATGGGAAACCGAGTTACTTGTACCGGTTGGAGATGTAGAACTCTCTGACCCTGATATCATCGGAAGTCCTTTGGTCACCCGGACTGAGTATGATGGACAGAGAATCACAAAGAAAAAGAATAAAAAGGAAGAAGTGCAGGACATAGATAGTGTGTCGGAGGAAACTGTGCCTGACTCACCTAAAGGAGGAGGAGGCGACAAAGTAAACCAAGAGGAGGAAGGGGAGCAATAGAATCAAGAAAAGGGCGAAGTGACACCACCAAAGGATCCCCTTATAAAGGCCAAGATGTCAAAGAAAAGGAAGGTTTCTCCAAAGAAGCCCTCAACGCAGAAGAAGTCCCGAGCCAATAAGCCTTAGTCATTGAATGTGCTCATAGTGGACGACATCGAGCTCATCATCAAAACCATCGAGGATGCTTCAGAAGACATCTTGCAAAGACATGAAGTGAAGCACGAAACATTGTATGACAAAATAGAGAAGGAGCTCAGAGACATCCAACAAGTTGTCCAGTTGAGCCGCGCAGTGTCTACTACGCCATCCTCAATAGAAAATATAGAATTGGGGGATGATCCCACCCAATTACGCAGATTAGCAGATGCAACAAAGGCTCAAATTCATCAAGTCTAATAAGAAAAAGAGCAAGCCACAGAGGCCTTAAGGAAATAAAAAGAGGAGGTACTAGACAACTTCGAGTTGGGCAATAGGAGAAAAGTGAAACTCAGGCGAAGTTCGAGCAGAACAATGTGAAGATACATGAAGAAAAATACCAACTACTCGCAGAACATATTGCGATCAAAGAGGCTATGACTAGAGCACTTCGCTCTGTGTCAAGCTTGACACAGGAGGAACCAAAGTCAATGGAGATGCAAGGGGGGAATCTCGTTGAATCCATTCAACAACTTCAATAAAGAGTAGCAGAGATAGAAATCCAATCAATACCTAAAACTCCACAAGAAGTATGAGATCAGAGGGAAGAAACTACCAGGAATGTAGTAAAAAGAATCAGGGCGTTGGCCTTGGAATGTAAGAAACTAAGTAATCGAAATGTGCATACCTATGAGATCCTTGTAGAATACCTGGAGCTGAGGACATTGGAGGAACAAATACAGGAGGTGAAGCAACATGCGTCGACTGTGAAAGAACATATGAAGCTGCTTACTGCAGTGGATAAGATGAAGAGGTCACAAGAGCAGTACGTAGTTCAACAATAGGTCACTGCCATCCAGAGTAGAGCTATGGAGGTGACACAGAGACTCCAAATGGTGCAGGACGAAGCCTACACACTTTTTGAAGAGATCGAGGGACAAGGCTCACATTTGGAACAGGTGGTCGCAACAATGGAACAATGCCTGGAAGGGCCTGTCACTGAGCAAGTAATTCAAGAGTTCACCAAGCAAGAGGCTCTAGCGAAGTAGCAAGTTGAGGCATCTCTAGCTAAGCTCGAGGCCTTTAAAGCGGTATTACCCAGATCAGAGTGACTCAGGATGAGTCACATGTGAGTGTTGGGGGTTTGTTAGACCTTGACCAAGTTTTGTGGAAACATTGGTCATGTTTGACCCTTTTTGGGACTTCGATAGTCTGGTCGAAGATGGAGTGCCCAGGTGAAGCGAAGATCGCGGGATCTCTCCCTTTTTGCAGGATTTTAGGGTTTTAGGGTTTATGTAATGGGTATGAGATGTCAGTCCACAGTTTTACCCATGCTTAGGCCTTTTGTAATGTATAAATAAGTAGTTAAGTGATGTAAGAGGTAGTACTTGTAATTGGCTTAGTGCATGACTAATTGGCTTTGTGCAATAAGACATTTTAAGGCTTGCAGAGCTAAGTGCAAGTGATTGTAAGAGGCTTTGTGGTATACAGGAGTTGGGTTTGTGCCTGGACCTAATTTGGGGAAGGAGGATCTGGCGAGGTAAGCACAAATCTCCTATCCCTTGGTGGAGTTGTCTCTGTGGCTTTGTGCACAGGAGTAGAGGAATGTACAAATCTTGAATACTAATAAATAAGAGAAGAATAAGTTGTTGGATGTAGCCCCACACTAGGGTGAATCACGTATATCGTGTGTTGTTGTGCTTGGTGCAATGTTGTTCATGATGTTTATGTATCTATTTTCTTAGTGCATTGTTCTTGATGTATGATAGGTAGATCCATTGATTCTTAGTGCTTTATATATGAATAAATGCTAGATCTTCTCTAATGCTATGTGCTAAATGATTAGATGTGATTAATCTTGATTACTACTGCATTGATCTATAGTAAGGGTTAATCTGCGATGTGAATAAGGATCATAAATTAATGCATATTGTTGGATAAGTGATCTGTTAAAGTGTTGTAATCACATATCTGTGTCCCATATACATTGTAGACACTTGATTCCTGCAACCCCCCCTTCCTCTACCTTGGGTGAGACTTCATCTGCTTCACAGGTGTTGTTGAAAGGGCTAGTAGTTAGGGTTTTGTTGGTGCATTGTTGAAGCATTGAACCTTGGGTCTACCCCTATTCCAACACTGAGTTTTGAATATCTTGAAGTTGTTGCTCGAGCTTTGAAGTCCTCATCTCCAGCCATCAAGCGTCTTTGGCTTCTTGAAGATGGATACTATACATGTATATCTTTGATTTTGAGATGTAGATCTATTGTGTATTGCTCTCTACTACACTTTATATAGTTATATGGCATGGATCTGTAGTGTATTTGATTGGAAACCATGATTTATTTCATCCTGAGCATGGGTATGCCCACCTCCGTGAGACAATTATTATTTTTGTAGATGGCACCTCCCGAACTCTGGTCCCAGGCTCACTCACTCCGTACGTTGGTAAATATTTGTAATGTGTTTAGGCCATCAGATGATCTTCTAACCTCACACATTAGGGGGCATCTATTATAACCCTAAATTTCACCATACATGCATACCTGGCATCAGACCCTCTTACTTGCTATTTTTTCCAAGCCATCACTGAGCGACTCTTCTTAAAAACACCATTTTTGAAGATGTATGTGCCTTGCACCATTACTTCCTGCATATGTATGATAGATGCACCATTACTTCCCTCATACGTACTCTATTTTCACCACTACATCCCACTTATACTCTCAAAATTTGTAAAAATTAAAAAGTTGCAAGGAATTCATTGAGATTGCAGGCTATTGGGTAGTTTTCCAACTGTCCCACCACCTATAGCCCGTCACCCAACCGAATAACCATCCTTTTGTCATATAAAAGGATTTTTTGGTGTCTCATTCCAAAGCGAAGCATAATAAAAGTGAAACTTTGCATGTTTCACATCCCCTCCTTGCCCCAAGAATTTGCATCCACCTTGTGAGTTTTGTACCAGAATTCCCTATTCTTGCCTTTTTCCTCCATCATAAGCCTATTCAATTCCCTAGAGAGAGGTTGAGAGGAGAAAGATATGTGAAAGAATAGTTGGATCTTGGTGAAGAGGATCCTGGACCAGGTTCGAGGAGCAGTCATCAATCTTCTTATAAGTAAACTTTGTGATATTAATAAAAGGAATACTTTTTATGTCCTGAAATATGATGTGTTCAATATTTATGTTTGATTTATGTTTTACGCTGACATCTAACCCACTAATTCATATATGAGATACATGTTTGTAGTTCCTTTATTTCATGTTTGTGAATGTAGGTCATCCTTGGAAGGAGACTTGTAGTCAGTGGAGAAATCGAACGTGAAAGGATCGACATCGGACGTAGAGTTAAAGGTAGAGTTACCCGATATTTTCATTTAGTATTTTATGCATGAATGTGGGGTATATTCGAGATAGTTATTAAAAAGTAGGAGACTTTTAGACGGTCAGATGTGCCTACATGTTGAACCCTAGTGTAGTCCATAAGGGGGGTTTCCCGCTATAGCAACGCCATCATAGTCCACAAGACCATGTCTGTAAGGACACATGGCACATTCAGATGATGACAAGTTTCAAGGTCTAGTTGGAATTTTAGGTATGCGTAAGTCACAAATATAAGTGAGACGTGGAAGCCACTTGTCCAAGTGCCACATCATTAGTGATATCAGCAAGCTACGTCACTATGGGAGTATGTCCTTCAAGGATATCCAGTTTCTCCTACCAGCAACTATCTGAAGTGCCAAAGGCCGAAGTTAATGTTGGTTGTTGATCTAAGATCCTTCTGTTTCTCACATGATCGTTAGATCAAACATAGTGGAAGGATAGAGTAAGCATGAGATTTTAACCAAAATAAAGAAATCATCATAATATTATGAATTATTTGGTAGGTAAAAATTCGGAGGGATTGACCTATTTCATAGCTCGAGTAGCCCGAAGTCTCGAAGTTACGAATAACTAAATAACCGAAGAGAGAGAGCTTGTTTGTGCCTAATATCACAGTCCTAGATCCTGGACATATGAATATTATTAATCAGGGAGTGTTCATAAACACTCTGACATAATTTTCTTCAGAATAATTAAAAAGATTGCAAAGGGCAGAGTCCTGAAACGCCGAAATCCCAAAATTCCGAAGTAAATGAGAACCATCTTCTCAAACTTCATATTAAGTCATGACCATTGATTTTCTTGAAGGCTAATGATAATCCTGGATCATCCATATAATGGAATATTGAATATTGACCATTCGACTACTAAATAATACAATATATGCACTTCGGAGAAATTTACTATGAGAGGATTGAATGATTGCAAGGGCCAGAAGTCCTGAAGAACAAAGTAACATAGAACCTGATTCCATCCTGTAGTCACATAAAGTAAAATAAAAGCGCCTAGAGATTAACTCCATTTCCTGTAGGAAACTCAAGAAGAACATCATTAATGTAGAATACAGTGGATTAAGAGCTTGATTTTGATCTGTTGGAGAAATGGAGACAAAAAAGAATCATGGGAACAAGATAAGGAGTTGATCCATACCTATGATCAAATTATGAGGATGAATCAAGATTAATTAAACTGAGAAACTTACATGATAAATTAATTAATAAAGGAAGAAAATAATTTATGTTAATGAAAAGATACAATGATTCATTGTCAAAAGACGCAATGATTCAAATTCACACCAATTGAAAGAATATATAAATGAGAAAGAATGGCGAGAAGAAAGCGTCTCTGCAATCCAGATCAACATATCAAAACAGAAGCAAAGTCCAAGAACAAGAACTGTTGATTCTTATGAAGTGAGGGTGGAATGTAGGAGCACATAAGGATTCATATCCTTTACTAAGTAAAGTGTAATTTAAGGGAGTTGATGCTTCCTAGAGTTGGTTCCCTAAATACAAGGGAGTTGGTGCTTCCTAGGGTTGGTGCCCTAAAGATAAGGGAGTTGGTGCTTCCTAGGGTTGGTACACTAAATATAAGGGAGTTGGTGCTTCCTAGGGTTGGTTCTCTAAAAAGGATTGGTGTCCTTCACTATTCTTCATAAAAACCTTATAACTCCTATTAATTATATTTATATAATTGATTTTAAATACAAGTCCATTGTTGATCTATTGTGGTAATTAACAAAATATAAAAGTAATTTCTAATTGTTGAAAAAGGGTAATACTGATTCACCCTCCCCACTTATTATTCCAATAATTGGTATCAGAGCGGGTTCCTTCAACACAGTATAACAACTGGAAGGTATATCCTAAAGATGAATCAACAAGAGGGAATGTCTAACAAAAA
Organism: Picea engelmannii; assembly: GCA_009831015.1. Lineage (NCBI taxonomy): Eukaryota > Viridiplantae > Streptophyta > Pinopsida > Pinales > Pinaceae > Picea > Picea engelmannii. The sequence goes on along the minus strand of ML817786.1, from coordinate 30,062 downwards.
ATAACTATTGTTCAATGGAGGTGGCTATGCTCTATGGAAAATAAGAATGAAAATTTTCCCGTTGGTTCTTGGTTTTGATATCTGGAAATATATTGTAGATGGTTACACTGCACCAACTACTCCAACCACAGATGTTGCAAGTGTTGAGATTTGGGTACCTTGGAAAGTGGTCCCCATGTGCTTATGAGTCTTTAAGAACAAAGGGGGAAGACTATTACCCTTGTAATTTACTTTATGATTATAATTTCACTTTGAATTAGGAGTTTTAAGTCAAAAGTGAAATATGTCACTTAAGTCATAAAGTGACAATTAATTCACAATGTGGGTGAATTAATAGACATAAAGCAACTAAGGAAAGCAGGTTTCCTTAGTGAGATTTTAGGATGAGATCTCACCCATTGATTAGACTTGGATAGATCTAATCTAGGCCATTGATATTTTAGGGTTGGCATGAGGATGCTAAAGAGAGGGTAAAGGCATTTTGGAGACTAATTCTTCACTTGTGATTTTTGGAGAAGAGAAGAGGGGCGCATTTCTTGAGGAGAAGGAGGGCGCACTTCATGAGGGTTTGAGTAAGACCCTTGAGAGCTTGAGGAGAATCTTGACGTTGGTTTGAGCTTGCATGGAGAGAATTTCCATGAAGCCATAGCCTTTACTTCTGAGAGGGAGCATGTATATGGAGGAAGGGCGTATCTTGAGGAGGAGGGGTGCATTTATTATCCTTCATTTTCTCATCGGGAGAGAAGTACTTGTCAGATCAGGATGAGGTCTAATGCATAGGGAGAGGATATATTGGGTGCTTGCTTCTGTGGAGACAGACATTCAGTTTATGGCTCAGTTTATTTCTGGTGATCATTTCTGCTAGGAGAAGGGCACACATGTTGAGAGGATTGGCAGCTACCTGGTAGCATATCTGCTTGGAGGATTTGAGCTCTGGCAGTTTCAGTGGAGAGGAAACATAGGAGAGGACATTCTTGTGGAGGGATTTCTTCATTGGGTTATTGATGAGCTAGGGCGCTTCAGTTTAGTACAGAGGGAAACAAAGGGAGAGGGCGCACCACAGCTTGGGCACTTCTTTCTCTAGATCTTGTGGCAAGGCTCGTGAGGAGCTTTCTATGTATACAGGTTCCACTGTATTTCATTACTTGTTGTATCTCTTTCTTTAACCATAATTATATAGACAAATATCCCAAACTGGTTTTCCCCGGGGGGGTTTATCCAGGGTCATGTTGACCAAAAATACCTGTGTACAAAAATTCATGTGTTAGTCTTTTAGATCTATTCATTTTCAGCTGTAAATATCTTTAGGTGTGTTGTACTTATTTTAGTATGCATGTGATAACTTTTGGTTACTAAAACTACATGCTAGAGCACCTAAAATTGGAAGTACAACCGTAACAAATCAGCAAGAAGTTCTTGGACTGTTGGCTGTCCTAAAACAACAACAAACACTTTACATAACAGTTGAAACTTAGAGCCTAACTGTGGTCAAAGACAAACCCAATAGGCATGCTTGATAGGACCTGGATTTTTTACATGGTATCAGAGCTGAGGTGGCTGAAATTTTGAGCAGTTAGGACAACATTTTGTTGATTGTCATATACATCTTCTTGACATATTTTTGTGGATAGACACTGACTCATTCAGTGGTTGTAGGAGGGAATATTTTTGTAGAGGACAGTTTGGAAATTTTTGGCACTTGTGGACAACCTCTTTTCACACCTGCGTGGACAGGAGTGAGGTTGTAGTTTGGATGACCTCTTTTCACACCTAGAGATTAAGAGTGAGGTCATGGATTTGTTTGCCTCTTTTCAAACCTGTGTTGATAGGAGTGAGGCAATGTTCCTTTGCATTGGGAGCATCAGAGTGATCACAATTGGCAGACATGTCAGTATCTCAGATGCGTGTGGAGGACAGGCTAGCCAGGGCTAGGAATTGGTCACCATGGAAGGCCAGGATGGTCTTTGTCTTAGAGGACCTCAAGCTATGGGACATAGTTGAGGCAGTGTTTCCCCCCATTCCTGTCACTACTCCCATATTGGTGTAAGAGTTCAGGAAAAGGAACAACAAGGCAAAGAGGAACATATTTAATGTTGTGAGAGATCACATTATTCCCCACTTGACTGAGAAGACTTGTGCATACGAGATGTGGGCATCTTTGTGCAAGTTGTACAAAAGCTCTAATGAGAACCGAAAGACGGTTCTTCATGATCGACTCAGGGGCATTCACATGCTCGAGGATGAGACCTTTACTTCATTACTTGGTAGATACACATAGATTAGAGATGAGCTTGCAGCCATCGGAGAGGTTGTGAACCCTAACTCTTTGGTGAGGCAAGCTATGAATAGCTTCACCAAACCTTGGGGTCCATTTGTACAGGGCATTGTTTCCAGGGAGGTTATGCCTACATGGGAGAGGATGTGGGATGAATTATTCTAGGAATACCTTAGGCTTGTAGCCGAGGCTTCTAGACAGCAGTAGTAGTAGCAGTAGATAGTTTTTGGTGATGAGGACCTTGTTCTTTGGAAAAATGGAAAGAAGAAGAACTGTCGTGGAGGTCGGAAGGGTCCCAAGTTTGGGGCCCCACCACAGGGAGGAGAGAGTAGAAACAATAGTGGGTAGAGGAGAGACATGAGAACAGTGAGATTCTTTGCTTATGGAGAGATGGGTCACTATGTAGGATAGTGTCCCAAGAAGAAGAAGAAGCAGCAAGATGGGTCAGCAATGACAACAAAGGAGATAGAGTTCAGCGATTGGTTTTCCAGAGAGTGTGCATTCATTGCTACTTTATATGCTATTACACCATCCATCATTAGTTGGGGAGACCAAGTTGATGAGGACCGACTGATGCAAAGTAGTGATTCAAAGGGAGATGATACTTAGTGTCCCTAGATAGCTTCAGAGTGGGTGACTGGTCTACCCAGTATAGATATAGTTTCAGATAAGTCGAGTAGATAGAGAGATGGTGCTACAGCTTCAGTGCATCAGAGGATGAGGAGGAGGAGCAACAGGGCACCATAGAGGCTTGAGCCTCACATAGCTTATGAGACAGGCAGATCAGGTTCTGGATCCACTTCAGGTGGAGGTGACTTGGCGAGAGGCCAAGTTCATGACTCTTGGTGAGAGACCAAGAGGGGAAGACTCTTGGTGAGATGCCAAGAGTAGTGACTCTTGGTGAGATGCCAGGAGTAGGAGGAAATCCTTGGTGAGAGACCAAGGTGGATATCTTCGGTGTGATGCCGAGATCTAGGTGATCTTGGATAGATGGAGAGTCAATGCCATTTATAGATCATACAGATTGAGTAGATATGTGACAGAATCCACTTTCAATGATTAGGGTACAACCATACTCACCGAGCATATGCCAGAAGGCAACCATGTCCACTGTAGGGACGGATTGGTGGTGACTATCACTTTCCTTGGTAAGAGGGAGTGTTGAGATTTGGGTACCTTGGAAAGTGGTCCCCATGTGGTTATGACTCTCTAAGCACAAAGGGGGAAGACTATTACCCTTGTACTTTACTTTATGATTCTAATTTCACTTTGACTTAGGAGTTTTAAGTCAAAAGTGAAATATGTCACTTAAGTCATAAAGTGACAATTAATTCACAATGTGGGTGAATTAAAGAAACTAAGGAAAGTGGGTTTCCTTAGTGAGATTTTAGGATGAGATCTCGCCCATTGATTAGACTTGGCTAGATCTAATCTAGGCCATTGATATTTTAGGGTTGGCATGAGGGGGATAAAGAGAGGGTAAAGGCATTTTGGAGACTAATTCTTCACTTGTTTTTTTTTGAGAAGAGAAGAGGGGCGCATTTCTTGAGGAGAAGGAGGGCGCACTTCATGAGGGTTTGAGTAAAACCCTTGAGATCTTGAGGAGAATATTGAGGTTGATTTGAGCTTGCATGGAGAGCATTTCCATGGAACCATAGCCTTTGCTTCTGAGAGGGAGCATGTATATGGAGGACGGGTGCATCTTGAGGAGGAGGGGCGTATTTATTATCCTTCATTTGCTCATCGGGAGAGGAGTACTTGTTAGATCAGGATGAGGTCTGATGCATAAGGAGAGGAGAGGTTGGGTGCTTGTTTCTGTGGAGAGAGACATTTAGTTTATGGCTCAGGTTATTTCTGGTGATCATTTCTACTAGGAGGAGGGTGCACATGGTGAGAGGACTAGAAACTACTTGGTAGCATATCTTCTTGGAGGGTTCGAGTTCTGACAGTTTCAGTGGAGAGGCAGCACAAGAGAGGACATTCCTGTGGAGGGATTTCTTCATTGTGTTACTGATGAGATAGGGTGCTTCAGTTTAGTACAAAGGGAAACAAAGGGAGAGGGTGCACCACATCTTGGGAACTTCTTTCTCTGGGTCTTGTGGAAAGGCTTGTGAGGAGTTTTCTATGTATACAGGTTCCATTGTATTTCATTACTTGTTGTATCTCTTTCTTTAACCATCATTATATAGAAAGATATCCCAAACTAGTTTTCCCTGAGGGGGTTTTATCCAAGGTCATGTTGACAAAAAATACCTGTGTACAAAAATGCATGTGTTAGTCTTTTAGATATGTTCATTTTCAGCTGTAAATATCTTTAGGTGTGTTGTACTTATTTTAGTATGCATGTTCTAACTTTTGGTTACTAAAACTACATGCTAGAGCACCTAAAATTGGAAGTGCAACTGTAACAAATCAGAAAGAAGTTCTTGGACTGTTGGTTGTCCTAAAACAGCAGCAAACACTTTACATAACAGTTGAAACTTAGAGTTTAACTGTGGTCAAAGACAGACCCAGTAGGCATGCTTGATAGGACCTGGATTTTTTACAGCAAGAAAGAAAATCCGCAATGACAACTCAAGAGCAGTTAATGCAATTCTAGGAGGGTTGAAAAATTCAATATGTGTGAAGGTTATGAATTGTAATTCAACTAAAGAAATATGGGATAAATTGAAGGTTGTATATGAAGGAGATAGCAAATCCAAGGAAGCCAAAATACAAACTTATATAAATTAGTTTGAAAATTTGAATATGAAAGAAGAAAACAACATTGTTGAATGCTTTCATAGGGTAGATGAGGTAGTTAATTCAATCAGAGTAGCATGAGAAGAACTTATATATAAAACTATTGTGCAAAATATACTAAGGTAATTACCTATGAGATATGATGCCAAGATTTCTACAATTGAAGATAGACTAGAACTTGAAAAACTCACAATAGATTAGCTTCATGGAATTTTTACAGCATATAATATGAGAACAGGGAATGAAAAACCATCAAAAAGAGAAACAACCTTTAAATCATCTAAAACAAAGATTAGGCAGGGAAAAAGGACCAATGATGAGTTATCAGATATATCTGATGAGGAAACTACCAAATTCATAAAGAAACTAAAGAAAGGGACTAAGAAATACAAAGGAAAGATTCCTCTAATATGTTTCAACTGTGGAAAAATTGGACACTTTGCCAATAAATGTCCCTATCCTAAGTAGGAGGAAAGTGATGATGAAAGAACCTTCAAAAATCAGAAGAAAAAAAAACTAATAATAAAAAAAAATTCTTCAACAAAAAGAAAACATTATTTACTCAAGAAGACAGTAGCTCATCAGAAGAAAATGAAGAAGAGGAACCAAAACTTCTATTCATGGGAATACAAACTCAAGATAATAATCATTCGAAATATGAAGAAGAAGTGAAATTCGAAGAAGAATTCCTTCGTGTAATTGAAGAACTAAGAAAAAACAAAAAACAAAACAAGTTACTGAAGGTACAAATTCAAGAATTTGAAGAATCACATCAATCAAGAGAAATAGATGCATCAAGAAACATCAAAGAATCAAAACAAATCATCTATGATTTGAAGTCCCAACTCATACAAGCTAAAATAATTGAAGAATTCATTTCAAAAAAACTCAATGATAGAAAACAATTATGTGAGAAGCTAAACACTTAGATTGAGCTGCTAAAAAGTGAACTTGAGAAAGGAAAGAAGGGATTAAAATTTGAAAATAGTTCAAAGATATTGGATGGAATTATCAGTAGTCATAGGTCACCAAACAACAAGACTGGTTTGGAATACACCCAAAACTCAACCTCTACATCACAACGATCTATCAAAACACCAATCAGTTATGAAGATGCTCTTAAAGTCCTCTTAATAAGAGAAGATAATAAGGAAAGAATGAATCCATTGGAGACAATCCCAAATAAATAAAAATCAACACTCCCTACTAGAGTAAAATATGACAAGAAAAATACAATCACCAAAAGGAATCCCTCTAATAAATATCTATTTATTGGATACTGTTACTCTTGCAATAATTTAGGACATAAGGCAGTACACTGCAAAGCTTATAGACAATACAATTGTAGAAGTGTTCAAAGATAGAGAAATAATAAGGACAATGCAAAAAAAAGAAACTATAACTCCTTCTCTCCCTTACAAGACTACAATGTTGAGCGTTACAAACGAAACAACTATGGTCATAAGACTAGTGAATGTAGATTGCCAAAATATGATAAAAGGACAAATATTCCCAATAATAAAAAAGTTTGGAAGAAAAAGAAAACATTGTGCAATGTAGCCTTGTATAGGAGAAATAAAGGATGTCAGTGGTATATAGATAGTGGATGTTCCAAACACATGACTGGATATCGAAGTAAATTTCTCAAGTTGAACAAGAAAGGAAAATGAAAAGTGACTTTTGGAGACAATATGTTAGCCAAAATACTTGGAAAAGGCACTGTCAGTTTAGGAAATAATAAAACCAAAGAAAAAGATGTACTTCTGGTAAATAATATCAAACTGAATCTCCTAAGTGTAAGTCATACATGTGATCGAGGTCACATACTTACTTTTAATTCTTAGAAATGTGAGATCAGAAAAAAGGATACTAGAAAGCTAGTGAAAATTGCACCACAAACATCTAGCAATGTGTACATCCTTAATATAGATGAAGAAGAAAAATTTTGTTTAAGCCAAGTAGATGAGATTTGGATATGGAATACAAGGTTGGGACATTTAAGCTTTGATAAATTGATCAAATCCAATGAGAAAAAGGCAGTTAGGGACCTGCCAAAAGTGATTAAGCCTTCAGGTTCTATTTGTAAACATTGTCAAATAGGAAAGCAAACAAGAGTTAGGTTAAAAAAAAAGAGCATTCCACAACAAAACTATTAGAAATTATTCACACAAATCTATGTGGACCTACCAGAACTAAAAGTACTTATGGTGAAAAGTATTTTATGTTGATTTTTGATGATTACACAAGATTAACCTGGGTATACTTTCTAAAAGAAAAATCAAAAGCCTTTGAAAAATTTAAAACATTCAAATCCCTTGTAAAAAATGAAACAGATCTCAAAATTAAAAGTTTGAGTTCAAACAATGGAGGAGAATTAACCTCTAAAGAGTTCATTCAATTCTATGAAAATCGTGGTATCAAAAGACAATTTTTATCTCCTAGGAATCCTCAATAGAATGGAGTGGTAGAAAGGAAAAACATAACAGTTCAAGAAGTTGCAACAACCATGTTAAATGAAGCCAAGCTTCCATAAAAATTCTAGAGAGATGTAATCTACATAGTAGTCCACATACTTAATAGATATTAGTTGAGACCCAACCATGACAAAAGCCCTTATGAACTATGGTTTGGGAGGCTAGCATTTGTAAAACACTTTAGAAATTTTGGAAGTAAATGTTACATTAAGAATGATGAAGATAACCTAGGAATGTTTGATCCAAGATATGATGAGGGAATATTTTTAGGATATTCATCTAATAAAAAAGCATACAAATGTTATAATATTAGACTACTAGAGATAGTGGAAACTTCCAATGTAAAGATAGATGACCTAAAAAAGGGCATATCCAAAGAGATCGATAAAAAATCTCAACAAGAAGACGATGATGTAAAATCTCAACAAGAATATAATGATGTAGAATCTAAGAAAGAAGATAATGATAAGGAACCATAGGAAATTAAACCCTATATTGATGAAGAAGACAATGAATAAATTCCCATGCCAAAATCTCCATCAAAAAGAGTTCAAAAGAATCATCCTAAAAGTCAGATTATTGGAAATAAAAATGCAGGAGTGGAAATGAGAAGGCGACTTGATTTTGAATCAGAACAAACAATGTTATCCCTGATAGGACCTAAGTCATTTAAAGAAGCTATAAAAAATAAAGATTGGATAGAATCAATGAAAGATGAACTAGACCAAATAGAAAAGAACCAGACCTAGGAACTAGTTCTAATACCCAAGAACAAGAATGTGATAGGAACCAAGTGGATCTTCAAAAACAAACTAAATGAAAATGGGGAGACTATAAAGAACAAATCCACATTAGTTTTCAAAGGATATTCCCAAGTGTAAGATATTGATTTTGAAGATACTTTCACTCCAGTTGCAAGACTTGAGGCCATCAAAATGTTCATGGCTTTTGCATTCTTTAGAAATTTCAATATCTATCAGATGGATGTCAAGTCAACATTCCTTAATGGAACACTAGAAGAAGAAGTATATGTTGAGCAACCAAAAGGATTCATGTTAACATAAAATCAGGACTATGTGTGCAAGAGAAAAAGACCTTGTATGGTCTTAAACAAGCTCCTAGAGCATCGTTCTCAAGGCTTGATTAGTACCTACAAAAACAATGATATAAGAGAGGAACTAATAACAACAACTTATACATCAAAATTGAGGATCAAAACATGAATGTTGTGGTGGTATATGTAGATGACATCATATTTGGTATTAATCTGACTACACTAAGAAGAAATTTTGCAACCAAAATGCAAGAAGAATTTGAAATGTCTATGCTGGGAGAACTGTCATTTTTCTTAGGTTTACAAGTGAATCAAACAGAAAATGGAATATTTGTTTCCTAAACCAACTATATCAAGGA
>ML817785.1:62324-83227 GCA_009831015.1 Picea engelmannii | reverse complement strand
TGTTCTTAAACATTGAGAATTCTTAACCTCAAGGAGAAACTTTGGAAGTGCTTTTCGGGGAAACTGATGTTCTCTTGATATGTGATAACTTGTCTATGTTCGACATTGAAATGCCATAATGATTATGATATTATTAGTTGGTAGGTTTGATTAATTTTGTATGGTTCTACTATGGACGTCATTTAGAGAAGAGGAGATGAACATGTAGTTAGACACAAGTTCATTTTTAAAGTGATTTGCCATGCACAAATTTTGCATACCTCATATTTTAGGTCTTCATGCTTGTGGAGATGATACCAAGAGTAATCTCATTAGGATAGAAGCTGTGACAACATGTTTCATTAGGTAAAAGTTTGAAGGATATGTTAGACGTGTATGAACTTAATGTCAGTTCAATCACCATATTGGGTCTTTTTATCTCTTAGACACTCTCGAAAGAAAAAACCCAACCTTTAGTGCGAGGGAAAGCCTAAGGAAACTATTAAGTGGGTCACTAGCTGACACCTATATGACTTACTCCTCCTTTGGGATTGGAATTACTATTAGGTCTTGATATTGATATTGTATTTTTTTTTTAAATACCTACACAAAGGTGGCAATTGTGACGTCTTTCACTCTCTTCCCGTCGTTATTACCACGTCCAAGACATCTCTTTTTCCACCTCCAAGATTGCCTCTCCCATAGCAACCACATCGGAGCTGGTAACTCCAGGCCGTCGTTGTTGCCACCTGGTGGATGTCGTTCTTTCCACGTCCAAGAGTGTCGCTCCCATAGAAACCATGTTAGAGCTAATACCTCATCCCGTCGGTCTTTCCACCTTCAGAATGTCTCTCTTGCCACCTTTAAAACATCTCTCTTGCCACCTTAAGAATGTTTCTTTTTCCACCTTTGAAACGTCTCTCTTGCCACGTCTGAAACGTCTCACTTGCCACGTTTGAAACGTCCCGTTTTCCACGTTTGACCCGTCGGTATTGCACGTTTGAAACGTCCCTAGACGTCGGTCTTACGACTTCAATATGGGGTTGGAAAATCCAATTTATGATGACACATGGCGTCATATAACGTCGCAATATAGACGAAAACTAGGTCGTCGGAAAAATGACGTCCTTTGAAACAACGTTTGAGGGGGTCCGAGGTTTGTCGGTCTTCCGACAATAGAAAGTGGCAATTGCGTCGAATGCGCTGTCGAAATTTGACCCAAATGCATTAGTGGCGAAATGGTCGCTAAGATTGGCGGTCGGACTCGCTTCCCTAACAATAAGAAATGTCGTCTATGCGATGAGCACTAGCCCCTTTTCTCGGACCTTCTTCCTTTGTGACCGAGCGCTAGGATCGTGCACCCAATTCCTGGGATTTTTCATGATTTCACATTTCGGGAGAAAGAGACATTGCTCCTATGAAACCTCTGATTCGCGAAATTGTGAAATCGGGATTTCGCACTTCGAGGTTTCAGTCTATGGATGCACTTGTCGATGAGAACCCCAAACTCCCAATTCCCGATCCTCTGAAATCATCAATGTCAGATCAACAGCCCTCAGCTCATAAAAATCGAACGACCCAGATCTTCCCTTCGCGAATCAGGATTTGGAGCTCCTTGCTGCATAATCTCTCAACACTTGAAATCCTGATTCCCATGCTCACTTGATTCTATATAAGACCACTCTCAATGTTGCATCTTGCACTAATGAAGACTTGGACAACATAGCTAGGACTTGGGAAAAACAAAGACTCAATAACATAGGCAAAAAGAGAAGTAATTGGCCTTAGGGAGAACAAAAAATACCAGGGTTGATATCTCTCAAGAAAATTTCGAGAAGGAAAACCAGTCGACCCAAAGGATGAAGGAAAACAAACAAATAAAAATATACGTCGGGAGGAGAAATCTATGATCAGTTCTGCAAAAAGGGGGAAAAGACAATCAAAATCACATACCTAGGCCAAAACCACAATTCACAAGGACATGACAAGATTAATTGCTAACAAAATCAATGACAAGTTTAATGCATAAATAAAGATAGAATACACTCCTAGATCCCCACTGATTTCTATACTACAAACACCTAGGTATTGTAGTTACCCATAAAGCTATCTCGGGTGATACTGCGTTGTGCACTATGCGCGCAAGGTTTCCTTCTTGTTTACAAGGAGGGCCGATAGTTTTAGAGGGTTTTGTTGGAAACCTGTTCATATTTAAACCCAGGTCAACCCAAGAAGAAGAGAAAGAGAGAGATCCAACCAACAAATCGTTTTGTTGCCGACTAGAACTACATAGGATTGAGTGTACAGGAACCATGGAAGAAACACGTGGAGAATGAAGGTATAGAATGGGATGTTCAAGCAATGGAATCCAATAAATTTGGAGATCGAAAGATGGTTGAAAATGAAATAACTCAAGTTTGCATAGAAGGACAACAAAAACTCTAAACTAACACCGTTCAAATATATCAACAAATATGTGTTTAGTTACATGCATGAGGTATTTTTCTGTGATTTATTGCATTTGTTGCAAGAGTGGTTATTGAGGTTAAAATAAAACCACCCTACAAATCGAGTTAGATAGCTGGAGTGGAATCCTGTGGAGATCGCGCAGTTACAACAAGCTGATAACAAATTTACATGTGCAGTAGATTTATGGTTAGACGATATTATTGCAGGGTTTATCACTAAATTTGCAGTAGACACAGTGATGTATTACACTGCAGCAGAGAAGGATTTTCTAAAGGTACCCAGAGGTAGGTACATCAGATCGTTGTATGCTTCAATCAAGATTTTATTGTATAACAACAGTGTGATGACCATGGAATCAGACACCTAAACTTCCCTGCATGCATGGGGGAAGGGGGAAGCATTGACAAGAGGTGGAAGAATGGAGGAAGAGATGGATAAGGGAAAGAATAAGGATTCCATGGACCCAATCATGATGGAGGAAGACCAGAGAAATCAGATAATGGCAAAAGCTGGAAAGACGTGCAGTGGAGTACCCTACCAATATAAGATGAATAACAAGAAGAGAACCATAATTGATAGACATGGCTTGGAAAGCGATGAAGAAGAGGTAGAAGATCTCCAAGATGTGGAGCAGATTGAGGAAATCCTGCATGCAACATATGAAAGGAAAAAAGGAGGTCCAAGGGTAGGAATAGAAGGCAAAACTCCAATACAGATCACCGTCAGTGTGGAACCTACAACCCCATGTGCAACTAACACACCAGAAAGAACACCAACATTTAGACAACCAAATTTTAGTGGAAGAAAGACAACAGGAAATGCATCCAAGAAAGGAGAAGCAACTGGACGAGCCAGTTCAAGAACTAACAATAAAATATCTACACCATGTGGAGGTAGTATTTCAACATAGTGTAAAATGGCAGGACATGATCCCATGATCAAGTTACCAGAATTTCGGGGAGAGGCATCAAAGGACCCTGAAAAACACTTATTCATCTATGAGAAGATATGGGAAGCAAATCAAATCATATATGAGGATACAAAACTCACACAGTTATCTATCACGCTAAGAGACTGCGCACTTGACTGATACATGAGCCTAGATGTAAACAATCCACCAGGAGTAACAAGGACTATTACAAATGTGAAAAAACTACTAATAAATGAATTTCAGAAGCCCATCTTAGAGGATCAGTATATGAATGAAATGATTGAAATCAGGAAAAAACCAGGTGAGTCTGTTTGGGAGATTGATCATAGGTTTAAGCATCTAAAAGATAAGTTGAAATATGCAATGACTGACATGCAACATAGGCATCTATTTGTGAACTCATTGTTACCACATTTGAAATACCCATTAAGACAGTAGAAGTTCCAAACTCGGACAGAGGCTCTACAGGAAGCCTTACAACTAGAGAGAACCAGTATCAATAGACATATCCAGGAATAGAGGAGTTGAAGGAGGATTTGAATAATATATCATTTCAACTTAACCAGAATAAGGGTAAAGAGAAAAGAGAAGATTTTTGGTGTACCTTATGCAGGATAGAAGGACACCATAAGAATGAATGTCCAAATTTCATGCAGTATATGGCAACAGGGGTGCCAAACCCATTTCCAATAGGAGGAACATGGTATGAGATTTGTAATACACATGGACACGATCCATATCATTTTCCAATGATGTAGAAGTATAAGACAGTACCCAAAATTTCATATTGCAATTTTTGCAAGTCAGTAGGTCATGATGATAAGGATTGTATGATGATGGATATGATGAGAGAAATAATTTCATATAGTTATAGGATGCAAGAATAAATGATGACAGGACAACCTACACCTCAGTTCAACCAGGTACCACCACCATACAAAAATGCACAGCAACAATACAACAATGTGTAGCTGCAATATAATAATGTGCATCCACAGTATAATCTCACACAGTATAACCAGGTACCTTATTACAATGTACCACAAGGATATCAAGGTAAATATAGAGGTGGAGGACGAGGTAGAGGAGCATTTGGATGAGGCAGAGGACCAGTAGTGTTCCACAACTTCCAACAACAAGGACATTATGCAAGGGAATTTCCACTCCCACCAACGACATGTATGTATTTTCGCGCAACAAATCATGACACATAATATTGTCCAACACTTTTGGGTAAGATCCAATAAAAAAGGAACCAAAACAACTAGAATTTCTAGTGGATCTCTGCAAAATCTAGGGATGATGGGAGAAACATCAATATAGTCACTCGAGGAGTAGCCAAGACAGGAACTGACACAGTAAAACAATATCCAGTGCAACACCAATGGGTTAAAAAGAATACTGAACCAAAGAAGCAGTTTGATGCATGGAAAGAAAAGTAAACATTCAAGGAGGCAAGACAAGAGTTTCTCAAGAAAAACATTGTGTCTACATCAGTCGCGCAACATACTCAAAACTTACCAATGTACGAAATGCCCTCCTCAATGGACCATACCAGTGAAGCACAACCTTTAGAGAAAGTAAGTACTATAAAGAATTTTCTACAATATTGTATCAAGTTATTCAATGACCCATCATTTGTTAAGGTTTTACAAGATATGCTAGAAATATGTAACACCAAGGTGGAAGGAAAGTTAGAACAGAAAACAGTCGATCATCTCCATACAAGAAGAAGGACAAGCAGATAATCCAAACTAAATGCCAACATTGAGGATTTCAATATGGGAGATGCCATACTAGAATTAGGCTCTGAAGTAAATGTTTTACCTAAGAATACATGGAAGTGTATGGGAGGACCCACACAAGGCTATTCACCTATCCAACTAAAATTAGAAAATCAACACAGAGTGTTACCAATTGGAAGGTTGAAAGGTGTGATAGTAGATCTAGATGGAGTGCGCACTATGGCATATTTTGAAGTAATAGAAATACTAGATGGTACAAAACCTTATCCAACATTGCTTGGATTGAATTGGTTATTTGATAACCAAGCTATAATCAACCCGAAGACAAGAAAAATTACTTTTGAATTAAGCGAATATAGATTCATTGCACCATTGGATCCTTCAGAAGGAGAAAGGTTTGTAGATCCCACTTGTTTGGATCTGGAGGAAATAAACCAGTTGTATAGAACCACCACGCAAGAAGAGTATTATGTTAACCCAACTGCAGATGGGGTACTCAGCTGGAGAAGCATTACATCTTGTGCTTTTGAATCAGACATAGGTTTGGATAATTGGCAACATAGATTACATGAATTTTCCACAAGAAGGTGCGTAAGAATAGACTGTGCAGTAAGATGGGTGGGTACAGAGATAAGAGAAACTCCCATTTTTCACGGGTTAAATGGCTTAGAGGAATTTTTGACAAAATATGAAGAGGAATTACTAGAGAATCATAGGCTCTTAGCCCTAGATATTTCACTCAAGGCCACACATGCAAGATGGTGGGGTACACACAAAGAAACAATTCAGGACTGGTATCAGTGTAAACAACTGTTGCGCATTAGATTTGGCGCAGAGTAGGGGAGAAATAAAATGCAGAGGTATGATGGACATGGAACACCATTTGAGCACTCAGATAAGTTCAAGGAATAGTGGATGATGAAACCACTAGAGTAATGGCCTCATCACTTTATCCATACATTGGAAGGAATCCCAGGGAACTGGTATATAGATCAGGAGATGCATAGAGGCAATACAAAATGGATAGGCTTACAATAGAATTTTGTAGTAACCTTATCATTTGAACATGAGAACCCCAAAATTGATTCAACGCTAAAGTTGATACATGGAATGATATTTACTAATGAACTAGAGATTGAAACTATGACAGAATATCGACAACAGAATAGACATACAGTCAAAGAGTTACTTTCATGCTATCATGTGGAAGAAGAAGCACTAGATGAAGATGATTTGTGCAACATTCAGATTACATAGATTGAGGGAGAAAGAGAGTTGGAAGGGCCATCTATGGAGTCAAAAGTATTTGTTGCACCAATAAAAGTTAAGAAAGTCAACATTGGAACCAATGAAAATCCTAAAATGGCAAGTATTGGAGACTATTGGGATGAGCAAACAGTAGAAAGAATAACAAAGTTATTGTGCGAATAAAGTTACCTGTTTCCAACAAACTTTACAAAGATTAATGAAATAGCAGGGGAGATAGGTGAGATGAAGATACCCCTCAAACCTGAGGCTAGACATGTCAGGAAAATACCCTACAGACTGAATCCAGTGTATAAGAAGAAAGTGAAAGTAGAAATTGACAGAATGTTGGAAGCTGGTATCATAGAACCAGTAGAGGAATATGAATGGATCAGTCATATGGTAGTATAAGAAAATAAATAGGGGGGGGATAAGGATTTCTGTAGATATGAGGAAACTTAATGATGCTTTCTTGCATGACCCTTTCCCTACCCCTTTTACAGATGAGGTCTTAGAGAATGTGGGAAGCCAGAAATCCTATTCATTTACAGATGGATTCTCAGGTTACCATCATATCAAAATAGCTCCAAAAGACAGGTATAAGACTACTTTTTCTACAGAATGGGGATCCTAACAATATACAGTCATGCCATTTGGGATGAAGAATGCACCAGCCATATTTTCAAGATTATTCATATCTTCTTTTAAGGAATTCATATATCGGTTTCTAGAAGTATATCTGGATGACTAGACTGTATATATTATGTTAAAGGACCATGTAGAAATGTTAAGACTTGTGTTGGAAAGATGTGGGTAATGTAAGATCTCATTGAACATCAAGAAATGCATTTTTGGGACACCTTTTGGAATATTGTTGGGATATATAGTGTGTAAACAAGGTTTATAAGTGGATCCTGCTAAGATTGCAGTCATTGTAAATTTACCACCACCAAATTCAGTGCGCCAGTTAAGAGCAACATTGGGACATACATGTTATTACAAGAATTTTATAAAGGGGTATGCACAGATCACTGCACCAATAAAAAAATTGTTAAATAAGGGACACCATATTTCAGTGGAATGAGGACTTTCAACAAGGATTGTACACTTTAAAACAAAAGATGGTAACAACACCTATACTAGTATTTTCATATTGGGAAAAGACATTTCATGTGCATGTAGATGCATCAACCATAACACTTGGAGAAATCATGGCGCAGCCAGGTTCATGGAACTTAAACCATCCTATAGCCTTTGCAAGCAAAAATTTGTCAGAATCATAGAACAATTACAACACCATAGAAACAAAAGTTCTAGCCATGGTATATGCACTTCAGAAATTCAGGCACTATTTACTGGGTAAATACTTTAAAATGTTCGCATACCATTCTACCCTCAAATATCTAGTCAACAAGCCAGTGTTGGGGGGGGGATTTGTAGATGGCTATTGTTATTCCAAGAATTTGATTTCGAAGTGATAGTCAAACCAGATAAGTTGAACGCAGGACCTGATTACCTATCAAGGGTAACTAATGGAGAAGAACCTACTAACTTGGAAGACAACTTCCCTGATGCACAACTATATTTAGTACAAGTAGATGATGAATATTTCAATGATATTATTGTAGTAAGATTTGCAAACTATCAACTTCTTGTGGGACATTTATACAAAATGGGCACATATATCATTTTGAGAAGGTGTGTATTAGAACATGAAAGGCCCAGAATTTTAGTAGAAGCTTATGAAGGTATAGATGGAGGAATCTATGCAAGTAAATCTACCGCAAAAAAGGTATTGTGTGCAGGGTTATGGTGGCCAACAGTCCATAAATATGCCAAGGAATATTTCCAGAAATTTGATGTCTGTCAGAGGGTTGGAAAGCCCAACAGAAGGGATGAGATTCCTCAAAGACCACAAGTGACTCTGTAGGTATTTTAAAAATGGGCAATAGACTTTGTGGGACCTATTAACCCACCATCAAAAAGGTCAGGATCTAGGTATATCATTACTGCAAATGAATACTTAACAAGATGGGTAGAAGCGGCACCAATTAAAGACTATAGCAAAGAAACAACAACACACTTCTTGTTTGAGAAAGTGGTCACCAGATTTGGATGTCACAATATTCTTATGAGTGACCAGGGAACACATTTTATCAATACTACCATCAGATCTATGACTGAGGAGTTTGAAGTCTATCACCAGGAGAGTACACCATATCATCCTCAGGTAAATGGAATAGTAGAAGCTTTCAATAAGATCTTGGAAAATGCTCTGACTAAAATATGAAATGTCAACGGGGATGATTGGGACTTGAAGATAGCAGCAGTAATATGGGCGTGATATAGGACCAAATGTAAGAAGTTGATAGTGCAGGCACCATTTAGAGTGGTGTATGGACATGAAGCAGTCGTTCCATTGGAATTTATGGTAACCAGTCTGTGCATAGAAGCAAATACCAACATGACAGAAAGGGGCACAATACAAGAAAGGTTAAGTCAACTAATGGAAATGGAAGATGACAGGATTCTAGCAGGATTTCACCAGGAAGTACAGAAAGAAAGATACAAATCCTAGCATGACAAACATATTAAAAAGAAGATTTTTAAGGAGGGAGACCTAGTCTTTCTCTATGAAAACAAATTTTTCCAACACCCTAGGAAGTTTAGAATGCATTGGCTAGGGCCATATGAAGTAAAGAATGTCACAGATGGGCGATATGTATAGCTAAAAGACTTGGGAGGAATGGAACTGAAGGGAATGATCAACAATAGTCGAATGAAACTATACATGGACAGTCGACCTACTAACCCTTAAAAGTTACAACATAATGAGAAAGGAATGTATATAGTGTACTATAGCAGAGATTAGGACAGAAAAATGATAAAAATAAATAAAAAGGAGAAAAAAGGAATACAAAAATAGAAAAAGGAAGAAAAACACAAAAAGAAGCAGAAGTTTACTACACCACAAGAATGAGTAGAAAAAATTGCGTGCAATAGTTGTTGCGACAATATTGGAAGACAACGCACAGGAAAAATTACACTCGGTGCAAATGCACGTAAAAAGTGAAAAATCAACATGACCGGGTCTATAAAAGGAAGAAAGCACGCGTTTATCCAACACTTAGTGATTTTTTAGCACAAAGAGAAATACAAAGAGTGTGCCCTAGATAGAATTTTACAAAGAAGCAAGCAAGTGTGTGACTTAGAGATAAGATGACCCCACTGAAGTTCGGTGCTCCAGGCCAGTATGTACGAGTTACTCGGCAGGTTCAAAGGCACAAGGAAAGAATGAGACAACCCAAAAACATGGTAGAGATGGAATATGTCACCACCTCGGACACAGAATCAATCAGCCCGACATGGGTTGAAGAGGAAACATCAACAGTGCAACAAGGGGAATGAGGGAAAAGCTTCGGGGCTCAGAATGGTATTTTGAACCCTAGCCTTGAGATGCCTGTGAAGCCTAAAGAAACAATGGGACCGCGATAAACCCAAGAAGGTGAGGAAGTGTTGGTTGAGGATATCACCAATCAGCCAGAGTTCGAAAGGGAAGAAGAGGACACAGAAATAGCAGAGGCTGGCCCATCTTCTATGGGACAGAAAAGAAAGGTGCAAGACGCCATGGATATCACACTCCTGTATCTCCCAGACGTAGTGGTCATTGTGGATGATATGTTGGGAAAGGTACCAAGACATAGGTACGCAAACCATGATGTGTTTGATGTGGCTAAATTCCTATATTTGGACGAGGAGACGTATTTAATAAACACAGGGGAAATTGGACCCCTGGGTAAACCAATAATGGAGTCCACACAGTGTATAACCAAGCTGTATAACTCTGGAAATATGAACCTAGTGGATATACTGCATTTCAGGAACGGTAAGAACATCAGGCTCTACATCAAATAACTAGTCACCTGCGTACATGGAGGAATCATGTGGATGGATAGGCTAGTACAGATAGATGTGGCACTGATTTCCATGATCACGGGACTACCGACATTCAAGGAAAATGAATACTTGGATAACAAGGTGCGCGAGAAGGAAATAACAGAGTTGGTCAAAGTGAAGTTTGCCACTAGTCAAGGTAATAGAGGCATTGTACTCAAGGATATCAATGATAATGCGATAAGGTTCACCAGCAAGATCATGGATTGCAAAATATTGAGGAAATTCTAAAAATAATAAGCGCCATTAGATTTTATTGCAATAGCCACATAGTGCACGAATAGAGTAATGTTCAGTTGGACACTATACCTGTTGAACCAGTTTTTGGTAGACTGTAGAGACACGCATGACAATGGAATAGAGTTTCATTACTTTTGGTTGATCATTCTGATAACGTTGGCAGGATGGAAGGAGCCAATATTCTGAACATTCCTAGATAGGAAGGGGAAATGTTATGCGACCATATATGAGTCCCTCTGGCTGACCAAAGGATAACAAAACACAACAAGCAAACAATACATTTTTTGCAATGTTGTTGAAAGAGAGACAACAACGCACAGCTAATGTATGGAGAATACATGTGGAGGTAGTCCAAGAGACAGAAGGGATATCCAAGTTCAAGGCATCCATGCACCACATATGGATCTAGGCCGCAAGGGATCCAAAGAAGGCATGGATAGAAATGAAATATTGCATCACCAAGGAAGAGGGGGATTGGATAGTCAAAGACTGACCTATGCAATGGAAATTGCCGGTATCCAAACCAGCAACAAGGCCGGTCATGGCGCAATCCTCCAGGTTTAAGGAAAAGGCTGAAGCATGTTTCTCAATAAGAAAAAACATCCCAGTTGATAATACTAGAAAGGCTACAGTCCATAATCAACCAACCGGAAGCAGCGCAGTACCGAAACCTCCAAGGAAAAAAACAACAGGGATAGGAAGCCATTTGTAGACCAGAAAGAGGGATACTCCATAGGTTGGAGAAGAGAGGGTCCAACGTAAAAAAATTGGGGCACATCCCTCACAGACAATAAGGAATCCAGTACAGGAAAAAGAGGAATGCAAGAAAATAAAGTATGTCACAGAAGACCTAGTCATCACCCTAATAAAGGATGATGTAGAGTTATTTCCAAACAAGGTCCAAGATAGGGGGGAGGAAGTGGTTTGCATTGAAGAGGCGCAACAAGAAGAGATCATGGCCAAGCTCATAGAATTCCATGAGAATATTCAACAATTATGGAGCCAAGCAGGACCATAGGCCACAACGCAACAATACGAGAAGAGACAGTGCAGTCGGTAGTCCAAGGAAAGGAGAATTTTACAGTCACGGGCCAAATGATCATAATGGATCAAGGGACTGCACAGAAATCCATGGGGGACGTTGAGAAATTTGAAGTTGTCATGGCACAAATATCCACCAAGGTATTTTACGAACTCCAAACCAATGTAATGCAAGAGGTGCAATCCAGGGCCCGCGCGGATGCAACCAACTTGGAGATGGGTAGAGGATTCATTGAAATGCTACAAATCACATGCGACCAACTAAATTTGGAGAAAGAGGAGGAGAAATAACACATAGATAAACTAGAATGGGGATTAACAATGGTTTATGATCGCATCCCAGACAACGCGCAAGCACCGGAGAGGAGTGCAGAGGAGAAGATCAACATGATCACACAAAACAATTGACAGATATAAGAAGGAAATTGAGGAGCTCAAAGAAAGTCTCAATCCTACGACTCCTCCTGAGGTTCGAGAGTAGAGAGAACAACAATAAACACTCCAGATATCTTAGATGGAGAAAGAAGCAAGGGAAGTAGAAGAGTTGTTCGACAAAGCCACACAGATATGGACTATCCTGGAAGAAGATGAGAAGGTCCAATAGTGGGACCAAGAAGAGGAGAGAATCAACGATGTTATACAAGAGCTAAAGCAACGACAAAAAACAATGAGCATCACAGAGCGCTTGAAGGGCACTCAACAAATGAAGACTCTGCAGACATATTTGAAAACAACGCAGACAAAGAAGCAAGAATGACAAGTTGAATTGGAACCCTTCTAAGAACAAGCAGCACAGATCATTGCACGGTTGGAGGAAGAGAATAAAAGTATGGCACATGCACAAATATAGAGCGCAATATTAATTCAGTAGGAGATAACAACGCAGACAGTAGAGGCACTAACAAGCAAAGTTGTGCAGATGAGAGAAAAAGGAAAGGAACTAGAAGAAAAGTTTGATAGTTTGGACAGGGTAGTCTAGGGAGAACGCACCACTTGAGTGGCTTGGGATGAGCCACATGTTAGTGTTGGGGGCATGTTGGGCGTAGGCCTATTTTGAGAAGAAAGGATATTTTGGTCATAGGCCTACTTTTGGAGAAAATATTTATTTTGGGAAAGACCTAATTTTGGAAAGGAAGACCTAATTTTGGAGTGCGCGCAACAACTGACAAGAAAGAAACATGCAGAAAAAAAAAAGGAAAAGCAGCATGCAAAAGCAATGTGGCGCGCAAGAATAAAATCTTAACCATAATAGGGTTAGGGTTTTGGACAAAGGTTGTAACAGCTATAAGCCTGTAAAATAGTATAAATAAGAACCTAGGAGGTCTATGTTAGGGGTTCAGTTGGGTTCGGTTATTGTTGGTTAAGTGGCTAAAGATTGTTGATAATTGTTGTTGAAGTTTGTTGAGTTGTAGAAGAGTCAAATAAGCTAGATTTTGAGGGTTACATCACATTTTGAAGAGCCTAATGTGATCTAGTCCGCCTCACAGAGGTTCCTTAACCTCATCATGATTGTATGATTGAAGATGTAATATGTGCAATGCCATATTTTGCAGCAGAATAAATAAAATGGGATAGAATCCAAATCTTTGTGGGCATAGCCGAGGAGGGGGTGAACCACAGTAAAACTTGTGTTTTGTGTGATGGTTCTTGAATTTTTACTTTATGTCAATGATTAGTTTGTGAATGAATGAATAACTAGAGGTATTAGCATGCATGCATAAGTCTAAAAGATGAATGAATCTTAGAAATACTAGAATCAATGACAAGTTTAGTGCATAAAGAAAGATAGAATACACTCCCAGATCCCCACTCATTTCTAGACTACAAACACCTAGGTATTGTAGTCACCCATAGAGCTATCTTGGGTGAGACTACATTGTGCACTCTGTGAGCAACATTTCCTTTTCCTTTACCATGAGGGTCGATATTTTTAGAGGGTTTTGTTGGAAACATGTTCAGATCTGAACCTGGGTCAACCCAAGAAGAAAAGAAAGAGAGAGATCCAACCAACATATGCCATCTGGGCCATCTCTGTGTTTCTTCAAGTGAGTGTGTGAAGATGATTTGGGAAGCTCATTATAGTCGAGTGGCAGGACACTTTTGCATGGAAAAATAGTGGCAATATTGCAAAACCATTTCTATTGACCGAAGTTGTGACAAGATATCAACAAGTATATCATATCATTCACTACTTGTTCCATCGCCAAACCTGCCATTAAGAAACAAGGGCTATACACCCCTCTATCTACTCGTGATAGGACTTGGGAGTCCATCTCCATGGATTACATGTTCGATCTACTTTCAACGAAGCATGGTAATGATTGTGTCTTCATAATAATTCATAGATTCTTTAAGATGGAAGTTTTGACACCCTACAAGAAGAGTATCACAACCGAGGCCAGTGCTAAGCTCTTCTTCAAGCATGTTTGGGTTCATTTCAGATTACCAAAGACTATTATTTTAAATCATGATAGTAGGTTTTTGAGTACATTTTGGTCCAGCCTGTGGTCATTAATGGGCACCAATATCGCTAAATCAACTTCCTTCCACCCCCAAACCGATGGACAAATGGAGGTAGTCAACAATATGAAAATGCATATCCTGAGAGTGTACAACTACAAACATCCCCACGCACGGGATGAAAATATTCCTTCTGTTCGACATAACTACAATCAATACCTTCATAGCTCAACTAGCCACAACCATTTTCGGGTGTTCTTGGGGTTCCAAATGTTGGCCCTAATTGACCTAGCTCTACCCATTGCATCCACACAGGAATAATCTACCCATACTCAAACTAAGGTTGATAAGGTAATCATATTTTTTAAACAGATTCAACACATCTACCAACAAGTCAATGGAATCTTGAATAAATTCAATTCCAAGTACAAGCAACGACATGACCAACATCGGGTTCCACACAAGTTTCAGGTTGGTAATAAGGTCAATTTACATTTGCAGAAAGATTTCCTTGCAGGACCCCATTTCAAGCTTCGTCCACTTCGATATGGACATTACACCATCACCAAGGTTGTAGGTGAGAATTCTTTTGAATTAAGTATTCCCCCATTCCTTGGTATGCATTCAATCTTTAATGTGGAGTTCTTTCGCCCATATTTTCCACCTTTACTAGACACCTCGGAGGTAGCTGAGCATTTGGTCCCTACATAAGTAATCAACCCTGACACCCTTGATCAGGCTAAAATTGTTCAAATCATGGATACACAGATGAAAGACACCTACCAACATAATGTACAACTCTACTAGGGAAACTTCTTCACCAAGGCAAGTGGATTACTAGGAGCCAAATTCAACAGAAGTTTTCCCATACGATGAGGGAAGTTGATGCAATGGATACCATTTCTTCCTAAGGGGTGAGCCCTAATCCAGGTGGATATCAATGGTTTCCCATCCACATGGATATTGATGGCCTCCCACCTTTTCCACTAACTCAAAGTTTCTCTATCTTCTTGGCAGTTTTTCTACAATTTTTTGGGTTCCATACTTCCGTGGTCATTTTGAGACCCTAAATGGTGTTTTTTGGACATTCATGGGGCTCTACATTACCATGGAATTCCCTATCCCTAGTCAAAAGTTGTAATCCTTAGACAGTTCTTTCCAACAAGCTATCGTGCTCTCCAAACAAAGATTGTATGCAAAATTTTCACACACTAGGAAGTTGACGTATCAACTAACCACCTTGGGGCTCACAATACTCTTTGTGTTTCATATTCTAGGGTTATGATTTTGATGTTTAGGGTTTTTTCCTCGTTGTCTTTTAGGATTCATGGTAAATGGTCCTTTTAGGATTCTTTGTTATCAACTTGTTGTGAATGAGCATAGTCGACATCTCTTTCTCTTCAGAGATAAGATACCACCATTCTAGCCAATTTGTGTCCTACAGTATTTTTTTAATTTATTCATTAATAGAAGTTGGGTTCATTGTATTTATGTGTTCTATGCTATACTTTTGTTTGTATCAAATTCATTCTCAATATAATCTGGATCATCAATGTTGTGTATGTCTTTAAATACTATGCAGTGTGTGAGAAATAGGCTTTCTTGATTATATATATGTTTCTTGATTTGTTGTATGCTTCTTGTTTTAATTAAATTGGTATCAGAGTTCAAAACTTAGATCAAGAACACAAGTTCTTGAGGTACCTTATTCTTGAGGTACCTTGCAATTTGGGTACCATACTAATCCATATTATATTGAAAATAAAATGAGATATAAACGAAAATATAGAAGAAACACAAAGAAACCCAACTTCTATTATTGAATAAAATAACAGAACACTATAGAGCACAAACTGGCTAGAATGGGGTAGCTTATCTATGAAGAGAAAGAGATTTTGGTTATGCTTCATTCGCAACAAGATTTACATCACACTCCATTGCATGCTTAAAGGACCTCCTTCACCTCAACTATATATGAGAGAGTGAGAGGAGAATAATTTCCATGATGTATGTGGGATAAATTGGTCTAAGTTTACAAAATGTCATAGGCATGTAAAACACTAGAACTTCCCAGGCGGTCACCCATCCCATTACTACTCTAGGCCAAGTTTTCTTAACTATGGATCCAATGCATTAATGCTATAAACATACATAAGACCACTAGGAAATCATTACATGTTGATTGTAATTAACAAATGAAAATGAAACTACATTACATTCCTCATCAAAAGAGTGAATATTATGGTTTAACAAAACCATAGGTTTGAAAATGTTGATTTAGTGGAAAAGGTGGATGGCCACCAAGATCCACCTAGATCACTTACACTTTGATATCAAAACAAAAAATTATTGTCACGTGACTTGACAAAGAGATGAATACATTACAATTTTATTATAGCCTGAAATTATTAATTAAAATTAAAAAATACAAAAAAAATTATAAGTAAAATTTAAATGTAACCAAAAAAATAAATAGTAAATTTAAATAAAATCAAAATAAAAAATATTAAAAAATATAACCATCATCATCAACAACAAACAACAAAGAGGATTTGAAATTACAAAGTGCACACTTCACTAGAAAATGGCATTGTCTACCATCATCAACAAACAACAACAGAGAGGATTTGAAATTCCAAAGTGCACACCTCAATAGAAAATAGCATGGTCTACTATATGAATGCTCACAAATGACAGTCAAATCTTGCTACAAAAACTTCTATATATGGATAGCCAACAAAGAACCAAAGGTTAATTTGGAACCCATCCTAATATGCTTTGATCCATTTTGGCATGGATTAAAAGAAGCTAACAAGAGGGACGGGCTAGTAGTTCTTGAAGGACCACCATCTAAGTACCCTGCAGCATAGTCTTAAATACCACATCAAAGTGATTTTTTCTTAAAATGCGGTGTTTATGTCTTGATGCATTGATAGGAATTCTGACATAGTCACCATGGTCCATTGTAGGCTCCACACGTGGAAAAAGGAGAGGAACCTTTGCTACTGAATTTGCGTGCATGATGTAAGAGATGCTTATGATGCCTACTTACACACATGATCTTATGGAAGAGCAAGGTCATCCATATGCATAGGATATGTGGGACGTTGAGTTTAACATTAAATTTGAATTTAATGTTGAGATTAACAAAGATTAAACATGAATATATGGATACTAACATCAATTTATCTCATTATACAACGGTCAATTGAAAATTATGTCCAAAAGTGCACTAAAGGATCGAACACACTCTGGATCGATAGTTTATACACATTGGGTGGACAATGAACCTGGCTTATCAAGATCCATTCATGTTTTCTAATTACCATCTGTTCTCGAAAGTTAAGGGATGATGTAATATGTTGTATGTTGGTAACGAGCCACCCAGTATTTTTTTTGGACTGGGCATATAGACCAGGAATGTCCATTTTGATGTAATAGCTCTATCTGTGTTAAGTTTGTTTTGGGATTAGTCCAAAGAACAGATCTGAAGTGAAAGAAGTGAACCAGTGATGTATAATTTACTAATATAAAGAGTAATTTTCTTTGTTTGGAAAATTGAAAATTCTGTTAAAGAGTTTATTTGAATGTCCATTCGCAGAGTTATAAATGTTATGGTAAAAGTTTTTTAAAATTGTGGTGTTTATGTTTTGATGGAAATTTGGATTTAACGTCAGCCAAAAAGACAAATTTTGAAACGAAAATGATACGAAAAATTAAGGAAACAGAAAAAAGATGTGAGAGTGGGAAAACCAATAAATTTAATAATAATGAAAAAGACAAATTTGAAGTGGGAAAACCAATAAATTTAATAATAGTGAAAAAGACAAATTTGATAAACTAGAAAGAGGAGGAGAAAGGACGCACAGATAAACTAGAACGAGGATTAACAACAGTTTATGATCGCATCCCAGACAACACGCAAGCACCGGAGAGGAGTGCAGAGGAGAAGATCAACATGATCGCACAAACAATTGACAGATATAAGAAAGAAATTGAGGAGCTCAAAGAAAGGATCAATACTATGACTCCTCCTGAGGTTCAAGAGCAGAGAGAACAACAATATGCACTCCATATAGCTAAGATGGAGAAAGAAGCAAGGGAAGTAGAAGATTTTTTCAACAGAGGAGTGCAGATATGGACTATCCTGGAAGAAGACGAGAAGGTCCAACAGTGGGACCAAGAAGAGGAGAGAATCAACGCTACTATACAAGATCTAAAGAAACAACAGAGAACAATGAGCATCATAGAGCGCTTGAAGGGAACTCAAGAAATGAAGACTCTGCAAACAGAGTTGAAAACAGTGCAGACAAAGAAGTAAGAATGACAAGCCGAATTGGAACCCCTCCAAGAACAAGAAGCACAGATCATTGTACAGTTGGAGGAAGAGAAGAAAAGTATGGCACATGGACAAATAGAGAGTGAAACATTAATGTGGGAGGAGATAACAATGCAAACAATAGAGGCGCTAACAACCAAAGTTGTGCAGATGAGAGAAAAAGGAAGTAGCAGAAAAGTTCCACAGTTTGGACAGGGCAGTCCAGAGAGCGCAAACCACCTCAGTGGCTTGGGATGAGCCACGTGTCAGTGTTGGGGGATTATTGGGTGCAAGCCGATTTTGAGAAGAAAGGCTATTTTGGGCGCAGGCCTACTTTTGGAGAAAAGATCTATTTTGGGAAAGACCTAATTTTGGAAAGGAAGACTTAAGTTTGGAGTGCTCACAATAGCTGGCAAGAAAGAAACATGCATAAAAAGAAGGAAAAGCAGCATGCAAGAGGAAAAGCAACATAGCACGTAGGAATACAATCTTAATCATAATAGGGTTAGGGTTTTTGACAAACATTGTAACGGCTATAATCCTGTAAAATAGTATAAATAAGAACCTAGGAGGTCTAGGTTAGGGGTTCAATTGGGTTTAGTTATTGTTGGTTAAGTGACTAAAGATTGTTGATAATTGTTGTTGAAGGTTTTTGAGTTGTAGAAGAGTCAAATAAGCTAGATTTTGAGGGTTATATCATAGGCTGAGTAGACTGGTGTGATCTAGTCCGCCTCACATAGGTTCCTTAACCTCATCATGATTGTATGATTGAAGATGTAATGCGCACAACACTAGATTTTGCAGCAAACTAATGAAAGAGAAGAGAACCCAAATCTTTGTGGGTGTAGCCCAGGAGGGGGTGAACCATGATAAAACTTGTGTTATGTGTGATGGTTCTTGAATGTTTACTGTCCTTCAATGATTAGTTTATGAATGAATGAATAACTAGAGGTATTAGCATGCATGCATAAGGATAAAAGATGAATGAATCTTAGAAATATTGGAATCAATGATAAGTTTAATGCATAAAGAAAGATATAATACACTCCCAGATCCCAACTCATTCCTATAATGCAAACACATGGGTATTACATTCAGCCATAGAACTATCTTGGGTGAGACTGCACTGTTCACTCTACGCGCAGCGTTGCCTTCTGGTTTACCAGGAGGACCGATATTTTTAGAGGTTTTTGTAGGAAACCTGTTCATATTTGAACCTGGGTCAACCCAAGAAGAAGAGAAAGAGAAAGATCCAACCAACATATGTCATCTGGGCCATCTCTGTGTTCCTTCAAGTGAGTGTGTGAAGATGATTTGGGAAGCTCATTATAGTCGAGTGGTAGGACACTTTTGCGTGGAACAATAGTGGTAGTATTGCAAAACCATTTCTATTGATCGAAGCTTTGACAAGATGTCAACTAGTATATCATATCATGCATTACTTGTTCCATTGCCAAACTTACCATTAAGAAACAAGGGCTATACACCCCTCTATCTACTCGTGATAGGACTTGGGAGTCCATCTCCATGGATTACATGTCCGATCTACCTTGAACGAAGCATGGTAATGATTGTGTCTTCATAATCATTCATAGATTCTTTAAGATGGAAGTTTTGACACCCTACAAGAAGAGTATCAAAGCTGAGGCCACTACTAAGCTCTTCTTCGAGTGTGTTTGGGTTCATTTCAGGTTACCAAAGACTATTATTTTAGATCGTAATAGTATTTTTTTTAGTACATTATGGTCCACTCTGTGGTCATTAATGGACACCAATATCGCTAAATCAACTTCCTTCCACCCCCAAACCAATGGACAAATGGAGGTAGTCAACAAGATGATAGTGCATATCCTGAGAGTGTACAACTCCAAACATCCCCGCACATGGGATGAAAATCTTCCTTCTGTTTAACATAGATACAATCAAGACCTTCATAGCTCTACTGGCCACAACCATTTTTAGGTGTGCTTGGGGTTCCAAATGTTGGACCCAATTGACCTAGCGCTACCCATTGCATCCACACAGGAAGAATATACCCATACAAAAACTAAGGTTGATAAGGTAATCATATTTTTTAAACAGATTCAACACATCTACCAACAAGTCAATGACATCTTGAAGAAATTCAATTCCATGTAAAAGCAACGACATGACCAGCATCGGGTTCCACACAAGTTTCAGCTTGGTGATAAGGTCAATTTACATTTGCAGAAAGAGTTCCTTGCAGAACCCCATTTCAAGCTTCGTCCACTTCGATATGGACCTTACACCATCACCAAGGTTGTAAGTGAGAATTATTTTGAATTAAGTATTCCCCCATTCCTTGGCCTACATCCAATCTTTAATGTGGATTTTTTTTTCCCATATTTTCCACCTTTACTAGACACCTCGGAGGTAGATGAGCATTTGGTGCCTACATAAATCAACCCTGACACCCTTGATCAGGATACAATTGATCAAATCATGGATACACGGATGAAATACACCTACCAACATAATGTACAACTCTACTAGTGTTATC
>ML817785.1:6854-37154 GCA_009831015.1 Picea engelmannii | reverse complement strand
TCACCTTTGATCATGTCTATAGAGAAGATAATCAGGAGGAAATTTTTCTCTCCAAAAAGGCACTTACAGATCCACCTGGAACCCCTTTTTACAATCAGCAAATCAATGGACATGAGGGGCCAACTTACCATCTAAAGTTATACTAGACTGGGTTCTGTGCCTATCGATCTCAGGTTTTTTAAGGTCGAAGAAGTTAAATGGGGTATTTTTTGGCTATATCTGTCAGTGGGAAAGACTTATATGTTATTATTATGATAGTGTTGATGTAGTCCTTATATTTTGAATATAGGTTGGACATGTTCCTAGTCAGTTGTGAATGATATCTTTTAAGATATAACTTTTTCTTAGATGGAGACATTGAAAAGGCTTGGCCTTTGATTGTAGGGACATATCGACAATGTAAATTGATTATATTTTCTAATATAATGCACAATTTTCATGTGGAAAAAAAAGGTGCAACAAAGACTTTAATAAAATGAATACATTAAAAATAAATTTTTAAATGAAAACGAGCCGAAAATTAAGGAAACAAAAACGATTTATGTGTGCCCCAAACACTAAATTTATTGTTTGCGAAAAGACCAATTTAAAGTCAACTAAAGCGATAAACAATATAATGTTAGATATGTTAAGAAGGAAATAATATTAAATACAGATTTGGAAAAAGCATTAATCTTTTCCATGAATGTGCAAGTAGCATTTGTTGCTAGCTGAAGCCTTTGTGTGCATGTTGTCTAAAAACAAAATAAAAATCATGTCATAGATGTTAGCACGAGATTTTCAATTAGGAGGTTCCACTTTAATAATGCACATAAGGAGGTATAGTAGTTTTTATATTAGGTGTACATATCAAATCTCTCTCTTTCGTATATATGGAGAGAGATGAATATATCGATCTTTCAAGTGCTCGCGGGATGAGGTCAGGCTCTGAGGAAACCCTAGTTGCAGGCAGTTAGGGTTAGTCACGGTCAGTCATTTGCAATGGACCAAAAACAGGATGGCAACTCATTTTTTCAAACAGAAAAAGGGGGAACTAGTCTATCCAGAGCCGGGTGCCTGACTTTTTTTCGTTTTCCCCAAAGATATTTTAGACCTCAGCTGACATGGAGGATCCTCTGGACTATTCCTAGGACCCGAACAAGGAGGAGGAGATTTGGTCGATGACACATGGCCAACGGTTTTCAAGGAAAACTATGGAGGTTGAGGAAGACACAGGCTTGAGTGTTATCCTCGAGACAAGTGGAGTTCCTCCCAGGAATGTCGATCCCCAGCCTCAGGCTTGGAAAGCTTCCTCTGTAGAGGTTTCTCCAACTGCTCAAGCATTCTCTCCAACTAGGGTTAGGTTTGGATCTAGAGGTCTAGGAAACTCATGTTCTGATGCTTCAGAGTCCCAGTCTGAAGTTAGACTCCCTCCTCATTTGGAATTTTCAGTCGCCCTAGGTGGTGAAGAGGAAGAAAACATAGTTTTTGGCCTCCCGCTTCTACCTTCCACTTGGCCTTTCTCAGTAGGAACCCTTGATGAAAACCCTCTCTCTCTCCCTAGCGTTGTTCCAACATTTCTAAATCTTGTAGACAGTTGGGGACCAGTGCCTTCCCCTCCAAGTCTCCCCCCCTGGACTCCCCATCTTCTTTTCTTGCTTTGGTAGATACTTCATTATGTACGAGTTCTTTGGATCAGGTTGAGGAGGAAGAGGCTCTTCTATCCCAAAATAGGACAAGGAATAGTTTAGGTGGATTGAAGACAGACTATTCATCAGTGAAACCCCGACGAAAAATCAAAGGAGTCAAAAACAAAGGAGCCCCTATCAGTGTGATTCTATGGCATCTGGCGCTGGTGGGAAAGGAAAGAGGTAGACACTTTGGACTTCTCACTTTAAAATCTTGGGTGGAAGCCTCTTGGAATAGAAGCATCTCTAGTATGCCAGAGATCTCGACTCTCTCAAAAGGATGGATTCTTTTTTAATTCTTAAATATGGAGGATGCGGATTGGGTTTTGAAAAAACCTTGGAGTATTGACTCAAGTCCTTTCCTCTTGAAAAAATGGACCCCTCTTTTCGACGCAAACATAGAGAAAATTAATGTGATGTCGGTTTGGGTACGACTATCGAGACTACCATCAGAATTCTGGATAGAACTGAGCTTCAGAGAATTGGGGAACGCATTGGGGACTTATATGGACGCAGACCTGTCCTTTAGGAAAACAGGGAAGATGATGGTAGAAAGAATCCTAGTCTCCTTGGATATCATAGAAGGATTATTGGAAGATCTGGAGTTAGTAATAGAGGAAATCCGCTTTTGTCAGAGTCTATATTATGAAGGTATCCCTTTTCATTGTAGACATTGTCACAAATACAAACACATGGCCAGTCACTGCCACCTCCCCTTTCGACCTCGTCGTGGCTCTTTGGGATCAACACGAGGAAAAAAGAGGCCAGCCTCCTCGGTGGAAGCTCTCTTCCCTTCTACGAGGACCTAGGAAGACGCATCTCCCCCCAACACAAGATTGATCAGGAACTGGCTTGCAAAAAAGACAAGGATTTAAGGAGTGATCGATCGACCAGAGCTAGATCCTCAAGCTCTCCTCAAAATAATTCCTTGGAAGATGAGGGAAATAAAAGGAACTGTGATCTCCTTCAAGGCCTGACATCGCTTTTTGGTAAGGTTTTTACTCCTCCACCTCCTCTTAATTTGGTTATTTCCTCTTTGGAATTTATGGGTAAGGACTAGATCAGCTCAGAAAAAGGGACCCAAAATTCTCCCTCTTCTTTGCCCCTCCCATACAATCCTCCAAAAACCTTGGCTCTTTCTGGTCCCCCCTCTTTCCCCCCTTCCTCTTCCATCGTCCAACCCTCCCAGCAGGATTCTAGCTCCTCTCTATACTTTGGAGACGAAGGTATCATCTACCAGTTAAGGAATAGGGCCATTGGGGGAACTAGATGGGATGCGGGATTAGGCAAAAATCTGATCTCTTGTAGAGGCTCAAAAGTTAGAGGCTGAAAATATTTTCTTTCAAAATCCCAATCAAAAGCCCAAGTGGATATTTCTGAAAGAAAACAAGGATAGATATTTGGGGTGCTTAGAGCAGCGAGGACCCAGGAGAGGGCCTCACCATGAAAATCCTATCTTTAATTGTCGAGGGTTGGTAGGCCCTCATAAAAAATCTTCCCTCTAGAGGCTGGTGGTGTCAAACCATTGGGATTTGTTTCTCCTTCAAGAAATAATGGAGGATGAAGCTACGATAGTCTCTTGGCTAAAAGTTGGCTTTAAAAATTGGGGTTTTGTGGGGTTGGATGCAAATGGGTGCTTAGGAGGGGTGGATTTAGGTTGGAACAATGAGAGAATTAAAGTAAGCACCACTTAGGGCTTTAACTCAGGCCTGGGAGCTTTGGTGCAAGAATTAAGTTCAAAAAAATAATTTTAAATCTTAAATGTATATGGACCTTATCAAGATAGAGCACCTTTCTGGGAAGCTTTGGCGAAAAAGTCCTTCTCTCACTCAAACCTGATCCTGGGAGGAGATTTAAACTTCTCATTGGGGGATGCGGAGTCGTGGGGACCAAATGCAAGAGTGGATCCACTCTCTGACTTC
The DNA here is from genome assembly GCA_009831015.1 of Picea engelmannii. NCBI lineage: Eukaryota > Viridiplantae > Streptophyta > Pinopsida > Pinales > Pinaceae > Picea > Picea engelmannii. The sequence continues at coordinate 33,565 of ML817785.1, read as the reverse complement.
TTTGATGTTTTTCTGAGAAGATTAAAGATGGTGGATATTCCCCTGACTAGGCTCTGCTCTACCTGGCGCAACAAAAGGGTAGGGGAAGAAAGAATTGAGAAAAGAGTAGATCAATTCTTAATTTCTGAGGCTCTGGTGGAAGATGAGAATATGATGCACCAATGGGTGGGCACTGGGGGTATCTCATACCACTCCCCAATTTTCTTTGAACTAGCCTCGAGTCCAAAAAATCCCTCCACACCTTTTAAATTTAACTCATAATGGATAAACGACAAAAGCTTCAACATGTTGGTTAAAAACCTTTGGCAACCAATTCAGGATACTCAGATCGAGCTAGCAGGCATGCAGATGGAAAGAAATCTGCAACGAGTAAAGGAATCTATAGTGATCTACGAATGAGCCAAAAGGAAGAGAGATTCACAGGAGTTTATTGAAGTCGAAACTGGTCTCCAAGTTCTACTGGAATTGGTCGGAGGAGGCTTCAACTCTCTAGATACAAAGGAAGAGTTGTTTAGGCTAGAAGAAAGAAGAAGAAAGCTCCTGGAAGAAAAGGAAGTTGAATGGAGATTGAAAAGCAGAGCCATTTGGCTTGAAAAAGGAGATGAGAACACACAATTTTTCGAAGCTTATGAAAAAGGAAGAAAAATGTCTAATACTATTTGGAGTTTGCAAGACCCCGAGGGAAGAAATATCTCTTCCTTTGATGGTTTGACTAGAATAAGTAAAAAATATTTTTAATCTCTCTTTAAAACCACTTTAGGGGCATTGTTGGCAGAGATAGTTAGATTGGCCCTTTTCTTTTCAAACTTTGTGGGGGAAGAGAAGAACTGTACCCTGATGGAAGAAGTATCTGAGGAGGAACTGCAAGAAGTTCTTCAAAGCTTTCAAAAAGACAAGAGCCCATGACTAGACGGATGGACCATTGAATTATTTCTTGGTTTTTATGATCTCATAGGGAAAGATATTCTCAAACTTGTGGAGGAATCCAAAGTCAGAGGCCACTTGCATCCTCCCCTAAACTCGACTTTCATAGCTCTCATTCCAAAGGTCGATGATCCATCCTCTTTAAATTATTTCAGACCAATTTCCTTATGTAACTGCATTTACAAGGTGATTTCCAAAGTTATTGCAAGGAGAATTAAAGCTACTCTTTTAGAAAAAATATATCCTGAACAATTCGACTTCCTAGAAGACATAAAAATTCATGAGGCAATAAGGGTTGCTCAAGAAGTTATGCAAAGTCTAAGATCATCAAAGAGCAAAGGAGGAATCCTAAAAATTGATTTGTCAAAATATTTTGACAAGATAAACTGGTTATACTTAAGAATGCTCCTTACACATCTGGGTTTTGAGGTTCCATTCATAATTTGGATAATGAGTTGCATCACATCAATCTCTTTTGTTGTTCTAATCAATGGGTTAACCTAAAATTTATTTCATGTTGAACGAGGAATAAGACAAGGTTTCCCTCTATCCCCTCTTCTCTTCCTTTTGGTAGCAGGAGGATTGAGTAGAGTTCTACAGGTGGCAAAAGCTAGAGGAGTTTTTTCTGGAATCGACATCTCCCCAACTCTACATATTTCACATCTTCTATTTGTGGATGACATTTTTATTTTTTTCAGTGGGGATAGAAGGGATGTTGAAACATTACTGAGAATCTTGGACCTTTTTGGGAAAGAAACAGGGATGGAATTTAATAGTAGAAAGTATACCCTATCAACTTACAATATGGAAAGAGCAGAAATTGATTTGTACAAAAGGATTTTCCCTTTCGATTATAAGGAAATTGAAGAAGGGATAAAATACCTAAGATTCCACTTAAATCCCAACAAGTACAAAAAGGAGGATTGGTCGTGGCTCCTAGCAAAATTAGAAAGAAGGATTAAAATTTGGATCTTTAGATGGCTATCTAGAGCAGGAAGAGTGACGCTGGAAAAATTAGTTATAGAAGCCATCCCAGTCTATTGGATGTCTCTGGCATGGATCCCTAAAGGAATTCTTGAAAAGGCCCGATAAATTTGCTCCAGAATTATTTGGGCAGGAACAAAAGACAATCATGTTGTCCAATGGATCTCTTGGGACATTCTTGTATCCCCAAAGTAGGTTGATGGGTGGGGGCTAAAAAACCTTTTTTTGTTTGCAAAAATGCTAGTAGCAAAGTCAAGTTGGCGACTAATCACTCCATGGAACCTTTGGACCACAGTGATATATCAGAAATATATTGCACCAACCTCTTTGGAAGAATGGGGGAGAACTCCGATAAAGAATAGTTGATGTTTTTCAATCATCTGGAAAGCAATTATTTCCTCTTTTCAGGACATAGGGGATGGTCTAGCATGGAAAGTGGGAAAAGGCAATAAAGTAAGGATTGGAGTAGATCTGTGGCCTGGAAGTGGATTAAATCATAGACTTCTAGAGGAATGTATACAAATTATGAATGACAATGGCATTCCATTATCTAAACGAAGTATCAACACCAGAAAGAAAAAACATTTGGGGTCAAGGTTGGATGAATGCAGCTCAGGTAGGGTAATATATCCTCTTCAATGAAGCTTGGGACCATTTCATAGAAGCCTGTCAAAGGGAACACATCAAACTCTCATACATGGAGGATGAATTAGTGTGGGAGCTGGCACCCAGTGGTAAATATTCTCCTAAATTAGGATACTCACAACTAATCATTGGTCTCCAACATCAAGAACCTTCTTGGTGGTGGAAAGGAATTTGGAAGGTAAAATGCCCCTTGTTGGCACAAGGGTAGACCTAGGGTTCAACGCTCAAGAGCGCACCAACAAATCCCTAACTACCGACCCTTTCGGCAACACCTGCGAAGAAGATGAAGTCTCACCCGAGGTAGAGGCAGGGGTGGTTACAGGACTTAGGTGTCTGCAACCTTAGCTGGGACACAGATCTGTGATTATAATACTTAGCAATCACCTAGCATAGATTATTCATCAATATTCAATCCTTATGGTACTTCGCAAATAGAACAGAGCATCAGAGTATATACTTAGATCTAAGATAATTCAGCACTTAGCCACAACAAGATAGATTAGATTTGACAGATCAAGCACTAATCATCTTACATACCAGATCTAACATTCATTCATATCCCAGAAGCACAAAGCATAAATATATCTATCTAAACACATCAAAGCACTTGGAAAAGGAAGAGACAAACACATCAGGTTGAGGCACAAAACACAACATACATATTTACCGTGGTTTACCCCCACCCTGGGGCTACGTCCACAAAGTCTTCTTCTTTATTATCTCGGTCAAGCAATTACAACACAGAGCTTCAACAATCCTTACTCCGCACAGGACAGAAGATCTGCGTTGCTCGCTAGATCCTTCTTCCTTGCGCTTCAACACAAATCCTTTCACAACCTCCTACAACAACTTGCACTTAGCTCTACAAGCCTCTTACAATCATGCACAAAGCACTTACAATCTACATCTAATCACACAGATCCAATTACTAGATTAAGCCATCGACTATCCTTACATTTCCTAAGCATCTATTTACAGATTACAAAAGTGGGCCTAAGCATGGGTAAACCCACGGGCCGACATCCCTTTCCCATTACATTAACCCAAAACCCTAAAAGGGTCCAAAAGTGGACCTAGATCCCATGATCTCCGCTTCACCTGGCGCTCCATCTTTGACAGGCTGTCGAAGTCCAAAAATGGTCAAATATGACCAAGTGTTCCTCAAAACTTGGTCAATGGCCAACAGGCCCCCAACACTCACCTGTGACTCGTCCTGAGTCACTCTGTTCTGATCAATTCCTCCTCGAATGCCTTGACCTTGGCTCGAGCTACTTCGACCTGCTGAAATGTGACAACCTCTTGCTCAGTGAACTCCTGGATCATTGTGTCGTTTATTGTCCCTTCCATGCGTTGTTCTGCGGTGATGACAACCTGTTCGAGCTCGACTCCCTAGCTTTCAACTTCAGTGAACAGTTGGCATGCCTTTTCTTGGATTGGTTTAAGTCGTTGGGAGACTTCCATCACTTTACTTTGCAGCGTCTGTACCTGTTGTTGGGCAGTGCGTTGTTCTGCAAACAGTTTCATTCTTTCGACTGAGGTCAATGCCTTCAACTATGCCTGTAGCGTATCTACATGATGCCTTGCTTCTTGGAGTTGTGCCTCCAATGCCTGAAATTTTGGATTCTCTTGAGGTTCTCATAAGTCTGGTCACTTCTAGCGCTCAACTGCTTGTATTCCAACGAAAAGGTTTTTAATCGGTCAACTGCACTATGGGTAGTTTCCTCCCTTAGATCTCTTATTTCTTGAGGAGTCTCGGGGATGGTACGAAGTTCCAGATCTGCGATGCGCTGCTGAAGTTGCTGGATTACTTCTTCAAGTTGTGTCACCTGCTGTGGAACACGTTCTTCAATATTTACTTCTATGACCATCACAGAGCGAAGTGATTTGGGTACCCTTTCCTGTACTTCAAGTTGCTCTGCTAGCAACTGGTCCTTGTTCTGCTGTAACTGTGCTTTTTCCTCATCCCACTTTGCTTTCAGGGAAATATTTTCCTGTTCTGCCTTACTATGTTGTTCTAGAAGTGCATTCTATACTTGTGTCAAAGCTTGGGTGGCTTGTGCTATGTCTTCTTGAGCTCGTTGAAGGCGAGCTTCGACTTTATTGGCGATCTGGTGTAATTGGGTGGGCTCATCGCTTGTTCCTGTTGTTCCAACTGTCAAGGGTGCAGTAGAAACTGATTGGYCGGACTGGAGTGCCTGCTGCACTTCTTGAAGTTCGCCCTTGATTCATCTGAATACCTCCTCCTGCTTCRCTTCTTTCTTTTCTGTGATATCTAGTGAAGCATCATTCAGCGCGACGATTAAGARGTCRAAGTCATTTGGTGTGAGGKTAGTCTTAAACGTAGTCCAGGTGGCCTTAGTTTTCTTTAGGGATGAGGGMTTTGGTGGGGTAATCTTCCTTTTCTTGAAGGGATCCTCCTCCTCTCTAGGCAGAGTAACCTCGCCTTTGTTTTTCTCAACTTCTGTGCCACCTAGTTCTTCATSATCACCTCCCTTCACAGGTGAGATCGAAGTGGTCTTCGTGGATGTGCTATGGACATATTGAACTTCATCATCCTTCTTAGTCTTKCTTGGTCTAGGTGTATCCGACATAGMTTCAGGACTTTCCACGTCRGACATTTCTGCGTGGTCCGTTGCAACAAGGAGGTTCGCCGACCACTCCTTGGTAATCTATTCCAAGTCTTCTTTTGTCAACTTGTAGTACGATTGGAGATATTGTTTGTGCTCATCAGTGYGTGCTGTGATATATGTGAAGTGGTGGTCTGCGTTGAATTTTATCAAAGGTCTAAACCTATGCAGTGTGTTTGGGGTAAGGCACGGTGTAKACTGGATTTMTTTCTTCAATTGGTTGTAATAGGCGTGGAAGACGGCATTGGAGTGCCACTGCTTGTTCATGTCGTTGGAGTACCACAACGTACAAAACTTTGTGGCCAATGGTTCGAAGGGTTGATCTCCAGAAAAGTGGCACCTTATGGTAGCTCCCAGGTGATGAAAGCGATTAGTATGAGAAACCAAATAAAGTGGAACTCATACAATTGGTCTTGTGCTTCTCTGCAATCAAGCTCTAGCTGGTTTACAAGGTACTGCACCCAGCTCATCTGTAGTCCCTCGACACACTTCCCTGCGAGGTCAAATACAAATCCAATCACTTGTGTTGGTATGTTCTTGCGAACTAGGTTTCCCACGATTAGCTGATAGGCAAGGCACATTGCATCACTCTGGATAGAGGCTACCTTATAGCCTCTCGTGCCTTTCTCAACATCGCCATAAGTTTCTTTTATCCTCTGCGCTAGTGCTCGGTTTGAGGTCTTTCCAGGGTAAAACTCCTGTGGGTCAGGGCCTTGCATACTAAGTCCTGTGATCCGATTGATCAAGGTCAGATCCACAGTGATGCGACGGTCCAACTATAAGTATCCTCCATGGTAGCAGGACAACATCATCTTGACACATGCGTTGACTTCCTGGTGTCTGTCGAAGTGCGAGATCTTCATTACATTAAGCAGTGTGGACTACGCAAGGTTCTGGGTCCATGACTATGGGACAATATTAGAATTCTTGCCTTTGGTCCTAGTTAAGTACTTATGCGGGGCTAAAATGCTATAAACTTTACGATCTCCAAGGTTAAAATCACTAAATTTCAGTGCTGCGAGCTTATCCTGGTCAACACGAACTGTGCGCACCCCTTTCAGAAGGTACATGGTGATCAAAGTGTACTTGAAGTCTCGAGGTACACTTTCACAGTTGATGGCACCACTTAGAGGTGGTAAGTAAGTAGGTAGAATGCGTGGGATAAGCTTGGCATTTGCGATGTCATCCTTGTGCTTAGTTCTTCTCTCTGCGCCGACTCGAGATGTGCCTACTTGAGCAGTCGATGAGGAGGCTTGCACTCCTTTCATCGATGATGCTTGGACGCCGGTGGACATTCTTCTTTCTGAGATGACTCTCTCAGTGATTAAGTCAATCAAAACTTCTTCAACTACTTTCTCAGCAGCGCTGAGCTTGTCCGACATACAAGATTGGGTCGACTAGCTCGGGTGTGAAAATGAATTCAGAGACTACAGTGAATGGTATGGGAACAAGGTGATGATCACAGAGTGAAATAATCTCAAGTTTTGGGCTCAAATTATCACAACAAAAAGTATTCTCAGTGCATGGCATGACAGACTAAGTAGGGAAACTTAACAATGATCTGCTTGCAACTGTTATGAGGCTGCATTAACTTATGTTATGTCCATTATGGCACGGTCTAACGGTCTAGTGGCGAGCCATAAATGCTTTCCGACCCATTCAGAGAGACAATTGAACGATTATATTGGCTTCCAATGGCTATATTACTTCGCCTCGGCGAAGTGGCATATGTCGTTGTTCTGATATCCCGACGAAGCTCAATTCCTGTGATTTTTCCTTCTGCGAAGTTTCCTCTAGAATCTTCTGTAACTTTTCGATCTTGGATCTCTTCTTACTTAGCTTCCTAGCCTTCTTCCTAGTGAGATTCATATTGGTCATCTTTTTTCCATTCTGATTCTTATCTTCTCTTGACATACACACTTCGTAATGCTGAGATTCTTTCTTCAGATCCAAGGGTGATACTCCTTCATCATACGGATTAGGTATTTCGGTCTTCTGTGGTTCCTATAATGCTCTTATAGATTCGACATACAAGTCCCTGGTGTTCAATAGCCTAGATATATTCTCTTTTTCTTCCGTCAAGTAGGCGATCCTTCTAGTCATAAATTCCATGATTTCTTGCTTCTTCTGTTCTAGGTCTTCCTTTTCTTCTTTTCTTCGGATTTGGTCTTTTTCAATCCAGATCTTGCCTAACAAAGATGGAAATGGGGCATGGTTCTCAATAAATATAATAACTTTGAATTCTTTCTCTATCAAAGCTCCATGGGTACTCATAGCTATCTAGGTAATCCTGCCACATAGGGTTACCATTTTTCCTTTAAACAACCGTACTTTTCCTAGTGAAGGAACCATAACATGACTTCCTAGGGTTTCCCAAGTACTTTCTGTCATAATGTTCATCTGTGTTCCCTCATCCAGAGCACAGTCAATGTCAAAGTCTCCTATTGTTACTTCGATTTTCTCATTTTCTTTGAAGATCTCTGACAAACTGGCATTTTTATGTTCATCCAAGGTTTCGTTTATTTTCAATAACATAATCTCTGATTCTTTCTGGGGTTCTTCTATAATCCTAGATTATTGATCTCCTTCAGAGTTTGCTCGCTCTGTATTCAGCTTTTCAAGTCTAGCAATCATTCTAGGGAAATCCAGTACTTCATGGTCCATAGCCTTACAACAGAGGCAACTAGGGATTCTCCCAGGGCATTCCTTAGCAAGATGTCCTGGTCTTCTACAAATGTAACAAAGAGTTAATCCTCTCCTTCTCTTCGATGATCCCCAACTCTTCTTGTACTGCGCGCTAGGATCATAATGGCTAGCTTGAAAAAAATTCTTTCTAGGATCCTGCATCCATTTGTTAGTCCAAAAATTCTTTCTATGCATAGGTATAACATATCTATCATTATTCTTATAAGATCTATTCATATCAAATGTTCTTTCATCTAACAATGCCTTAGTTTTCAAGCTAGGACAAAATCTATCAAACATACCTAGATCCATATTCTAGAAACAAAAATTTTCACTTATTTTGCTTCTATAGAGCACAAATCTTTCAGATCTAAAACTTTTAACTATTCTTACCTTTATCAGAGCGCAGTGATTACAGATCTTACCTCTTTATTATAGATCTGACCTCTTTTCTCGAAGATCTGATCTCTTTTCTCACAGATCTGATGCAGATCTGACCTCTTTTCTTGCATATCTGATCTCTTTTCTCGTAGATCTGATCTCTTTTCTTGCACAAAGCTTCCCAGGTTAAGTAGAATGTTGCGCACTAGGGCATAGGTCTACGCACAGAGCTTTCTTTTGCACAAAGCTTCTTCTTTTCTAGTTCCCAGCAATCACAGTTTCATGTCCTGACAACGGAACCATTTGTTGGCATAGGGGTAGACCCAGGGTTCAATGCTCAAGAGCGCACCAACAAAGCCCTAACTACCAGCCCTTTCGAAAACACTTGCGAAGCAGATGAAGTCTCACTCGAGGTAGAGGCAGGGGTGGTTGCAGGACTCGAGTGTTTGCAACCTTAGCTGGGACACAGATCTATGATTATAACACTTAGCAATCACCTAGCATAGATTATTCATCAATATTCAACCGTTATGGTACTTCGTAGATAACACAAAGCATCACAGTATATACTTAGATCTAAGATAATTCAACACTTAGCCACAACAAGATAGATTAGATTCGGTAGATCAATCACCAAGAATCTTACATACCAGATCTAACATTCATTCATATCCCAGAAGCACAAAGCATAAATAGATCTATCTAAACACATCAAAGCACTTGGCAACATAAGAGACAAACACATCAGGTTGAGGCACAGAGCACAACACACAGATTTACCATGGTTCACCCCCACCCTAGGGCTACGTCCACAAAGTCTTCTTCTTTATTATCTTGGTCAAGCAGTTACAACACAGAGCTTCAACAATCCTTACTTCGCACAGGACAGAAGATCTGCGCTGCTCGCTAGATCCTTCTTCCTTGCGCTTCAGCACAAAGCCTTTCACAACCTCCTACAACAACTTGCACTTAGCTTTGCAAGCCTCTTACAATCATGCACAAAGCACTTACAATCCACATCTGATCACAAAGATCTAGTTACTAGCACTAAGCCATCGACTATTTTTACATTGCCTAAGTATCTATTTATAGATTACAAAAGTGGGCCTAAGCGTGGGTAAACCCACGGGCTGACATCCCTTTTCCATTACATTAACCCAAAACCCTAAAAGGGTCCAAAAGTGGACCGAGATCCCGTGATCTCCGCTTCGCCTGGCGCTCCATCTTTGACAGACTGTCGAAGTCCAAAAATGGTCAAATATGACCAAGTGTTCCTCAAAACTTGGTCAAGGGCCAACACGCCCTAAAGGAAAAAATATTCATGTGGTTCCTGATCAAAGAAAGGGTTCCCACATCGGATAGAATAAAAATTCGTAAGGTGGAAGGGCTAGGATGGTGTGCACTCTGTAAAAATGACGAAGATTCTATCAATCACTTATTCATAAATTGTGCTTTTTCTAGTCAGTGTTGGAAAGAATGCTCCAAATTCTTTGAGATATATTGTTGATGGGAAGGAGACTCAATCGAAGAATCCTGGAAAGAAAGGTTGTCAACCCCCACTCATAAAAGTATAAAATGGATGCCCTTGATTCTAATATGGGGAATTTGACTCGCAAGAAATGTTGCAATTTTCAAAGAGAAGTCGTCCCTTCCTGATCTTGTGGTAGCCTATGGGATCAACATTCTGACTCATTTCCCCCAAGAGAAAGAGGTGAGAAGGCCTAGACAAATTTCTGAAGAAGCTATTGACAAGTCTCAGCCTTGGGCACTTTTTGACGGGGCATCACAAAACAAAGGAGAATGTTGTGGAGGAGGAGTAGTCCTCTTCCTCACACAAAACCACTCTTTTAAAATCTCCACAAGTCTCGGGCCGGATACAAATAACCGCATAGAATTGATGGCCCTAAATATCCTCCTTCTTTTTGCGGTGGATAAAAATATATCCTACCTACAGATTTTTGGAGACTCTTTGCTAGTAATCAATTGGATCCAGAAAACCCAGCGATGCCATAACATTCTGCTTGCTCCTTTGATTGAAGAAATATTTAGAATTCTTAATTATTTTAACAACTATTCTATTCAGCATGTCTACAGGGAAAGAAACAAGGAGGAGGATTCCCTCTCTAAGCAAGGCCTGCACAATGCTATGGGGCACTGAACATGGGTAGAGTTTTAGAATGATTCGACAATTACATTTGGCCCAACTTCATTTGAAGCAGTTGTGGGGCCTGCCTAGCATTTTTTAGCCATGCTTGCAGTCCACTCTTCCTCGAGTTCATTTTTTTCTCTCATGTTTCTCCTTCAATGCAAGGTTAATGGAGTCTCTTGTGATCGACTCTCTATTTTTGACTCGAAAATTTGGAAATCTTATTGATGTTTTGTATACCCCTCGAGAAGAGGGAAAACTTATTTTTCTGGATTCTTATGCTTTGTAAGCTAGCTTCTCCCAAGAGTCCTTCCTGCCCCTCATTCTTGGTGAGGGTATATTTCATGAGAGGATTTTGTGCCCTTTTTTGGAAAGGAAATAATCCTACCACTCAAATACATGGTGACATGTATATGCAAAATGTAAATTTATTTTCTTCATGAAATAAAATTTAATCTTTTTTCTTTGGAAAAAAATTGCACATCCGAAGTTAGAAGTTAAACGACATCGACACCTATACCAACACATATAGAAACTCTAAACACTATTACATCAATATCTTTCCTACTCCTCACCGTGCATTGAGAGTTACATGATGCTTCGCAAGTTGAAGAGATTATCGTATCAGTATTCATAAATAGGCCACAATATTCTATATATCCATCCTTAGTTGAAACCAATTGGTTGGAGCAGACGGATAAAACTCACTAGAATAGTTGCAGTTTTGGACTGCTTTTCATTGGTCGATTAAATGTCCAGCAACCATTCGTTCCCAATGCAATGTGTATCATGCTTAATGCAATTACCTACAGAGGTTTGTGTTCCTGTAGTGTCCACGCCTCCCAAAGTTAGGCTAGACAATCATGTGAAGAAAATTACTTGGTTAGTTGGCAAGCTGGCCCTTCTGGAAAATACAACCAGCGGGTTCACAACCTTGGTCCTCACCTGGTCCACTGTCATTGTCCTCGTAAGCTACTGAACAAGTATAAATATCTAAACTTCTGGTTCATGACCATAATATCATTGATTCAAGGCAATCGCATCATCATACAAAACCAGGATCTCGAGTTGCGAAGTTATGCCACGTCGACAAAAATGTCTCTGTAGATCCTCTGCATGCAGCTTGTGTCATCTATGACATGCGTCAACTTGTGTCTGTATAGTCTAGCCAGGAAAAACTATGGCGTAGTTGACAACAGTACCAAGAATAGGAAATTGGCTCTAAATATTTTCTAGGGGCTGTCCCTGGCTGACGAGCTTCTATATCTGCTTGAGCTGGTCTACTGGAAGATGAGCATACAATATTTTATTTCGACTGTGAATAGATTCTATCGCTTCGAGCCTGATGACTCCAAGAAGCTTAATAGTTTTTTCTATGACATGTATTCACAATGCGTCAATGAAAGTGTTTCAGAGGGGTTGGAGATGAATTTTTTGTCATAAAGCGTGGAGCTCTATCCAGTCGTGATGATAAACAGCTGAGGGGTGCTGAACTCCTGTCTACTCTTGCAATAAATGATCTATTTAGGGTTGAGACGGTAATGACTATCAGAGTCATGCTAGAGGTGTTGAAGAAGTTAATCGAGACGCTGAATTGGAAACACCCTTATCATAAGGGTATTCGAAAAGCACCTATAGAGATCATCTCAAATATATCCGGGATAACCTTGGATCACATTCACATGAAAAGTATGACCATAGCCATGTGAATTGAATCCATTAAGTCTTTGTTGTTTGACATCGAAAGTATTAAAAAACATTCTACCTTATTGTTGGAAATAGTAATTACAAGTCAGTGTGTCTCCACCGATTTGTCAGATAGTCAATTTGTCAGTGTTTGTCAGTCAGTCAAACTCTCAGACAGTTAGTTTGTATGAGAGTATGCAAATACAAAGTCTCACATTTACTCAAACTCGGTCTAAGTTAGTCAACAAGCAGAGTAGCTATAAATGGAGCTGATATTTATCTTTCTCAAGTTCAGATAAGTAGTTGAAGAGTCGGTCGTATTAATGGTAGTGTTTAATGTTGAGTCAGTCTTACTTTTACAGTAAGTCTCAATCGGAGTCCAGTCGGAGTCCATATAAGTCTGATTTTTTAGTTAGTCGAATATGATGCAGTTGATGTAGAGCAGAAGCAGAGAGGTAGAGAGGAAGGAGAAATAATAGCAACTGAGGAGTTGAAGAAGTCTAAGCACAAGCTTTGTGTTTGTAAATTCAACAAAATTCATTTGAGCCGAAACTCATCCTTGTTATTGTATTTTGTATTCGTGCACTGTGCTGAAGTTATTAATATTCAGTTTTTCATGTGTATTTTGAGATTTTGTCATATTTCTAAGTTTATGTGCTAAGCATAGCACTTTGTTATTCTGAATCCATAAAGCATTTTATTAAGTGTGTTTATTCACAACATGCAACAAATCATGCAGTCTGTGCACTGCGCGGTTCGTTTTGAGAACTCTGTTGCGAAGCCTGTTTGGTGTGCAATATTTGAAACTGCATTGCACAGAGAAGTCTGCGCATGACGTAGTCCTGAGATCTGGTATCAGAGCAGGTTTATCAAAAAAAAGTTGATCAAGACAAGGTTCTATCAGAACAAGTTTATCAGAGCAACAACTCTGTTGAAAAGTGAAATATGGCTTCTACCTCAAATCTGCAACCTCCCACTTTTACAGGCAAGAATTATGAGATGCGGTCCTTGACCATGGAGGCATTGTTCTAAGGTCAATATGTATGGGAGATAGTTGAAAATGGTTATGTGGAACTAGTAGATCAGGCAACATACAATGTCCTCACACAAGCTAAGAAAGATGTCTTGAAAGATCAAAGAAAGAAGGATGGAAAGGCGATATTTTACATACATCAAACAATGCATGAGAGCATACTTCCAAGATTTGCATCAGCAAAGAAAGCTAAGGAAGCGTGGGACATATTTCAAACTTATTATCAAGGCATGGACAAAGTTAACACTTCAAAACTACATATTCTTAGAAGAGATTTTGAAACTCTGTCAATGAAAGATTCATATACAATAGATTCATTTTATACCCATGTCATTGGCCTAATAAATAAGATTAAGTATCATGGTGAAACCATAGAAGACAAAAAAGTTGTTGAGAAGGTAATTAGGAGTCTTCCTCCTAAATTTGATACCCTTGTTGTGACTCTAGAAGAGAGCAAAGACTTGAGTCAGTTTAGTCTAGATAAACTGCAATCTTGCCTCATTAATCATGAGCACAGATTGAATAGGTCAAGTATGTCATTAGATAATGCATTTTTCATGTAGTCATCTATAAGCTGTGGAAGAGGAAGGGGGAGAACTAACTCTAGAAGCAGAGGAAGAAGTTATTTCATAGGTGGAAACTGCAAATTCTCTCTATCTTACTTCATCTTTGGAGGTAGTAGACTCCTACAAATACTCCGGATTTAGTTTCAGAATTGATACCAACATTTTTTAAATTGAATCTACTTTCATTGAGTATAATTTGTTTTCATTTTCATTGATTTTATCTAATTTTATTTAATTTTATAAAAAAATCACTGCATAATATTTTTAGGTGAGATTATGATTCGGTGAAATGAAAAATCCATATCTCTAAAAATAAACAGTGGAAAATTATGAAAATTTTACATTCATAATCCTTAAACTGTTCTCTTCAAAAGGGTATTTTTAGATTTTAGTTTTAAGTAAAAAATAAGATAGATACATGGTGGAGGAAAACATGTGTTTAAAATCTGTAACTTTTTCAGAATGGTCAACTTAAAAAAATTCTAGAAATTATAATATCCATCCGTTAGATTCAAAACTATATTCATCACAAAATAGTCTCTGTAGATTGCTGCAATATATTTCATTTGTCAAAAACAAAAGTTTAATAATGGATACATTCTTGTGGGAAAAAATAACTCATTATCTTTCCCTTTATTTTTAAGGAACATATTGTCAAACAATTGCCAAATTGACATATCAAATATCAATAAAAATAATTGAAAAATAGTCAGTAGAAAGCTAACAAAATTCTTCACAAGTTTTGTTTTTACAGTAAAGTAAAATTCTAAATAAAAAAAATACTTTTGTTTACCGGAAGTTGAAGAACCTGTTAAAATTAAAAAAAAAATAGCCATAAAACAAGCAAAAGTGTTACCCATCTTCATGATATTACCTAGTCACTTCTACACCCGGCACTGCGACACAAATCATAGCACAGAATACTCCAAGGAGAACAATAGGTGTGCACTCTACACCTAGAGCGCAACAAATACCAACAAGTAGTCCAAGTAGTTCTACATCTCCAGATCCAACTTTAGCAAGTTTGTTACCAAGAAAGACAAGAAGTCTGCGCGACATCTATAATGAAGATGCAACAAATTCATTCTTAGTTTTTGCTTTGTTTTCACAAATAGATGATCCATTAACTTTTGAAGAAGATGTCAAATATGATGTATGGGCACAAGCCATGGATGAAGAGATCAGATGCATAGAGAACAATCAAACATGGAAGTTAGTTAATGTACCTGATAACACGGATGTGATAATTGTCAAGTGGATTTATAAATCCAAGCAAGATGCAGAAGGAAATGTGAAGAAGCACAAGGGAAGATTAGTTGCAAGAGTATTTACATAGGAACCTGGAATTGATTTCAATGAAACATTTGCACCAGTTATGTGCATGGACACAATCATAATTGTGCTAGCAATTTTCGCCCAGTACAAGTGGCCAGTTTATCAGATGGATGTAAAGTCAACATTTTTGAATGGAAATTTAGAAGAAGAAGTGTATGTGGAACAACCACAAGGTTATGAGGTTGTAGGAAAAGAAGACAAAGTGTACAGATTAAAGAAAGAAATGTATGGATTAAAACAAGCTCCCAAAGCTTGGTATAGTCGCATATATTCATATCTTACATAGAATGGATTTCAGGGAAGTAAAAATGAGCCAGCACTGTACATCAAAGCAAATCAACAAGGTGATATGTTAATTGTTTTCTTATATGTAGATAATTTGATATTTACAAGTGATTTTGGCATAGAAGAATTCAAGTCAGTAATGAAGGATGAATTTGAAATGACTGATTTGGGGCTTATGAGATATTTTTGGGGAATAGAAGTTCACAAGTCCAAAACTGGTATATTTATATCACAGTCTAAGTATGCGCTTGAAATATTGAAAATATTAAATATGAAAAATTCTAAAGCAGCTCCAACACCTGTGATAACATGATTGAAGTTAAGTAAGGAAGACAAAGGATCCAAGGTGGATCCCACATTGTTTAAAAGAACGGTAGGCAATCTTATGTATCTAATAGCGACAATACCTAATATTATGTATGGAGTGAGTATAATTTCATGGTTCATGGAAACCCAAAAAGCATCACATTGGAAGGCAGGAAATAGGATATTGAGATATGTGAATGGAACAATAGATTTTGGCATTAAGTACTCCACTTCATAATATTTCAGACTTATTGGATACACTGACAGTGATTGTGGAGGCAACATAGATGATAGGAAAAGTACCTCTGGGTACACATTTCATTTTGGAATAGGTATGGTATCATGGGAATCAAGGAAGCATATTATAGTGACTCTTTCTTCAGCAAAAGCAGAGTACGTCGCAACTACAAGGACAACTTGTCAAGCAATTTGGATGAGAATAATGTTAAAATATTTGTTGCAGGAATTCTGTGACAACAATTCAACCATCATGTTATCAAAGAACCATTTGTTTCACAAGAAAATTAAGCACAATGATACAAGGTATCATTTTATCAGAGACTTGGTGAATAACAACGAGATTTGTTTAGAGTTTTGTAGGTCAAAAGAAAAAGTCGCAAACATTTTCACAAAGGCTTTAGCAAGATATGCATTTTAGCCTCTCCATAGTAGTCTAGGAGTTTGCGCAGTAATAGATGAGTGACAATAAATTGTAAACTCAATTTTTGATAAAATTTTTGTAAATACCACCTACTTATAATTAAGGGGGAGCGTTGGAAATAGAAATTACAAGTCGATGAAATATTCATGTCTTTGCCGATTTTTCAGACAATCAATTTGTCAGTAGTTTGTCAGTCAATCGAACTGTCAGACAGTTAGTCTGCAAATACAAAGTCACATGTTTACTCAAACTCAATATAAGTCAGTTGACAAGCATAGTAGCTATAAATGGACCCTATCTTTATCTTTCTCGAGTTCAGATAAGTAGTTGAAGAGTCATTCATATTAATGTTAGTGTTTAATGTTGAGTCAGTCTTACTTCTATAGGAAGTCTCAGTCAGAGCCCATATAAGTTTGAGTATTTACTTAGTCAAAGATGATGCAGTTAATGCAAAGAAGAAGTAGAGAGGAAGGAGAAACAACAACAACCGAGGAGTTGAAGAAGTCTGAGCACAAGCTCTGAGTATGTAAATTCAGTAGAAGTCATTTGAGTTGAATCTCATCCTTGTTATTGTATTTTGTATTCGCGCAATACGCTGAAGTTATTATTATTCAGTATTTCATGTGTATTTTGAGATTCTGTCATATTTCTGAGTTTATGTTCTAAGCATAACACTGTGTTATTTTTCATCGATAAATCATTTCATTAAGTGTATTTATTCACAACGTGCAACAAATTGTGCAGTCTGTGCACTACGTAGTTCGTTTTGAGAACTTTGTCGCGAAGCCTGTTTGGTGCACAATATTTAGAAATATGTTTTGCATAGTAGTCTGTGCATGATGTTGTCCGAAGACTTATATGGGGACTCAAACGATCAAACAAATTGTCATCACCAGGATATATACAATTTCTCATATTTTAGTCTGTTGGGGATGAAGATACTTAAAGGCTTCCTCTACCACCAACCCAAAATCGAAAGAAACATCACATACCTACTTCCCAAAATTATAAGACTCACTAAATTAAATCCCAAGGTGAAGCGAGTTCAAATCCAGACGGTCCAGGCTGCTCTCGAGCTAGTCAAAATGTTCATTCAACCCCATTCATCCTGAATATTGAAGGACATGAATGAGAATGCCTTGGAAATAAGGAATCTGGATGTTCTTCAATACCGAGAAGTATCCACGTCTGGTCCTCAAACTCTGATTGTGGTCATCGACATGTTGGATTAACATGGGCGTGTACATGACCCTATGCCAATAAGCAGTCTGCGAATTTTGGCCATCAATGCTTTAAAGATGTTTGCATAACACCATATAAGGATCAGTGAAGCTGATAAGGGAGATTTAAGTCATCTATTCTCTGTGTTTTTAATGGGGGGGATTAATAATAACGGAGAAATGATTGAGATCATCAACAAGGCAAGAAAAACCATGCATTTTCTTTCACTCAAGAAAGAAAAAAATCGTCAACTAATGATGAGCGTGGGAAAACATTATCCGATTCTGATGAAAAGATTGATCTCTTTGTTGGACGATTCGTTGCAGGAGATTATTGTAGAAAAAATTATTCGTAATATATTTGGATACACATAGGCAGATTGCGTTGAATTGAGGGAAATATCAGCAGTAGGAACAACAAAGGTAGAAGAGTGTATTGAATTCATAACATTTCATTTGAAAACTAACGTGGTGCACTGCAATTTCATGCTATCAATTAATTTATTTCTTGTTATATTTTTACAGGCTCTGGAGTTTGTGATGGAGAAACAAGACGACCATCAAGAAACAACCATAGGACTTGTTGCTGAGATGTTCAAGTTTAAAACCAAATCGAACTTCGTTTTCGATCTTGAAAAACCAAGAGGTGTAAAAACCCCATCGTTGATTTCAAAATTTTTAGAGGTTCCCCTCGGGGGATTTAGCATCGACCTTCCGATCACAGTTATAAATATCAATAGATCTGTAGTATCAAGCATTATGAGAAAGGAAGTGATAGATGAATTAAAGAGGGAATTGAGGGAGAGGAATATCCAATCATATGTCTTTTCTTGATAAAATGAGAAGCAAKAAATGCAGAGAAAAGAACAGAGCAGAAAACAATATTCAGTATTAGGAATGTAAGGAGAAAGTAAAATGAAAAGAATAATGAGAAAAGGGAAAATAGTTGAGCTAAATAGGCTCAAGAAAATCAAGAAATGAAAGTAYAGTTGGCTAGGACAACTGGCAGTGTACAGTCAGCCTGTTGAGGTTACATTATATTTAACACTCCCTCTTAAACTCAACAGTTACAAACATCAGCACTGATTATGCCCAAGTGTTGTCTCTGAAAATCAAAAACAGATTTTCCCAGTGGCTTTGTGAAGATATYTGCAAGATGATCTCGATAACCACAGAATTGAAGTGCAATATCACCATTATTGACTAGCTCGCAGATGAAGTGAAAGCGAGTGTCAATGTGTTTGATTTTATTGTGAAACACATGATTTTTGGATGGAGCAATTGCTGAGATGTTGTCACGGAAGATAGGAGTTGGATCCTTTTCTGTATGTGACATATCTTTCAATATTCTTCTCAGCCACAAAACTTGACAGGAAGATGAAGTAGCAGCGACATACTCTGCCTCTGCAGAAGATATTGATACAATTGGTTGTTTCTTTGATGCCTATGAAATCAGGTTTGTGCCCAGGTGAAAAGCATGTCCTGAGGTGCTTTTCCTGTCATCTAGGCTGCCTGCAAAATCACTGTCTGTGTAACTAGAGAGTTGATTGTTATCAGATTTAGTGTACCATAATCCAAAATTGAGAGTTCCTACAACATATCTCAGAATCTGTTTCGCCATCTTCCAGTGAGAATCTTTGGGGGATTCCATGTATCAAGAAACAAGGCCGGATGCATACATAATATCAGGCCTAGTTGTTGTAAGATACAACAAACTGCCTACTAAACTTTTGTACAGGGTAGGGTCCACTGTAGGGCCTTCATCTTTCTTTCTCAATTTTGTGCCTTAGGGTATAGGGGTTTCTGCTGGATTGCATTCTTCCATGCGAAATCTTTTGATGATGTCTACTGCGTACTTTTTCTGACAGACAAAAATTCCTTTGGTTGATTGATCAACCTCAATCCCCCAAAAATATTTCATTATGCCTAGATCTGTCATCTCAAACTCAGATTGCATGGCATGTTTAAAACTGGTTAACTCAATATTTCCAGTATATATCATGTCATCAACATATAAACATACAATCAAAATTTTACCGTGTTGATCTGTTTTGGTGTAAAGAGTTGGCTCATTTTGGCTTCCGCTGAAACCAATTTTGATCAAGTAAGTGTCAATTCTACTGTACCAAGCTCTTGGAGCTTTCTTTAAGCCATACAAGGCTTTCTTCAACCGATATACTTTGTCTGGCTGCTCTTGGACTTCAAATCTAGGTGGTTGATCGACATAAACTTATTCTTCTAAGAAACCATTCAGGAATGTTGACTTGACATCCATTTGGTATACTTTCCATTTGTGTTGGGCTGCTATGGCCAATAGAGTCCTTACAGTGTCTAATCTTTCTACTGGAGAAAAAGTTTCACCATAATCAGTACTTGGGTTGTTGTGAGAATCCTTTGGCAACAAGTCTTGCCTTGTGTTTTTCAATCTGGCCTTTTTCATTGAGTTTAGTTTTGTAAACCCACTTGACACCGATACTCTTCTTGTGTCTGGGAAAATCAACAAGATCCCATGTCTTGTTCTTCTCAATGGATTCAATCTCTTGGTTCATGGCTTGAACCCAATGTGGCTCCTTAGCTGCTTCTTTAAAAGATGTAGTTTGACATGACATTAATGCAAAAAGATTGTGTTCTTCAATGCCATCCAACTGTTGATGGATTTCTTTCAAACTTCAAGTTCTTTGATTTTGACTTTAGAGGATGAGTCTCTGCTTGAAGTTGAGTTATCCTGAGAATTTTCAGGTTGTCCTTGTACCTGCAATATTGGAAGAGCAGGTTGAGGTATTTACTGTCCTAAATTTTCTGTGTTTTTAGAATTGGGCAACAATGGATTTTGACTGTCCATTTGCTGATTTTCAGATTCGTTCCAGAGTTGATTTTCCAGAAATTTTACATCTCTGCTGAGAATAAGTTTCTTTGAGATTGGATTGTAAAACTTGTAAGCTTTAGATGTTTCACTATATCCAGTAAAGATACATTTCTCACTTCTATCATTCATTTTATTCCTTAATTCGGAAGGTATGTGAGCATATGATATGCATCCGAATGTCCTTAGATGCGCAACATTTAGCTTTGTCCCACTCCATGCTTCTTGAGGGACTTTCATCTTTAGATTGGTGGTTGGAGATCTATTCAAGAGATAAGCTGAGCATGCTACTGATTCAGCCCAAAAAGTATTTGACAAACTTTTCTCTTTGAGTAGGCTTCTTTCCATGTTCATTATAGTCTGTTTTTTCCTTTTAGCCACTCCATTCTATTGTGGAGTATACTTGGTTGTAGTTTGCATGATAATGCCTTGTGATTTTCAAAATTTTTCAAATTCGTTGGAGTTGTATTCTCCTCCTCCATCGGACCTGAGGGATTTTATATATTTTCCACTCTATTTTTCAGCTTCTGCTTTGAATTCTTTGAATTTTGCAAAAGTTTCAACTTGTGTCTGAGAAAATAGATCCAGATTTTTCTGCTGAAGTCATCAATAAACGTTAGAAAATAAAAGCTACCACCTATTGACTCTGTTTGCATTGGTACACATAGGTCAATTTGAACAAGTTCGAGATGTTGTTTGGCTTGAGTGGTGGACTATGGAAAACTAGTTGTCTTATGTTTTCCAAGTATGAAAGACTCACATGGGGGAATTTGCTCTTTGAAGATAGGAAGACCTTTGACCATGGAGTGCTTCTAAAGAAGACTTAGAAACTGAAAGGGTAGATGTCCAAATATTGTATGCCAAACCATAGTTTCATTGGGGGTGGATGCACTTTGTGCATACGTTTGGTTCAGATTTGTAGTTCTGAGTGTAAGGGGAAACATCCTATTCTGAGTCATGTGGATTTTAGAAATCAATTTTATGTTGGGGGTTTTATCATATATCCTGCAAGATGCTCCCTCAAAAAGTACCTTATAGCCATGTTCAATGAGCTGTCCTACACTTAGCAGATTATGTTTCATATCTGGAACATAATAGACATTGTTTATGTCCTTCTTTACATTTTGTTTGGTAAGAATAGGTACAGTTCCTTGAACTTTGACTAAGGAAATATTTCCAAGTGTAATATTAGATGAGATTGAAGAATCAATGCATGAAAGTAAATCTTTGTTATCTGTCATGTGATTGTTGCATCCACTGTCCAACAACCAAAGATTGTTAGGTTGTTCTTCAGTCTTATGGCATGAGAGAAACATACCTCCTGAGGTTTCTCCCGTATGATTTGACACATGTGCTCTACCTGAGAGCTGATATTCTTACTTCTTTCTGCATTCATATTCATAGTGCCTATAATTTTTGCAGTAATAACATTGTATGCTTGATTTTTCATTTGATCTTCTCCCTTTGCCTCTTTGAGGATGGAAACTCTGATTTTGATTCTGTTGTCTGTGACCTTGGAAATTTTGATTCGGGATCTGTTGTCTGTGTCCTCCACTAGAGTGAGGGTTACTGGGACTACTCCCTTGTCCTTGGTGACCTCTGCCTCTTCCTCTGCCACTCCCTCTGCTGAAGGAGAATTGAGTTTTAAAGGCATTGGCGATTGACTCATCTGTGAGATGTAGTCTGGTCTCATGTGTCACCAGAGAACCAATTAGTTCATCTGTTGAAAAACGTGACAGATCCTTGGATTCAAGGATTGTTGTAACAACCATTTTGAATTTATTTGGTAGACTTCTGAGGACTTTTTCAACAATGCGTTGATCAGGGATGGCTTCACCAGTCATTCTGATCTGGTTTACGATTCCCATGACTCTGGTCATAAACTGATCCACATTTTCAGACTCTGTCATTCTTAAAGTCTCGAATTGCGTCCTCAAGGTTTGCAGTTTGACTGTTTTGACCCTGTCATTTCCTTGATAGGCTGATTTAAGGATATCTCAGGCCTGTTTTGAAGTACCAGCGCCTGTGATTTTTGAAAAAATCGAGTCATCCACTGAATTTTGAATCCAGAATTTGGCTTTATTCTCTCTGTTTCTCTGTGTTGTCTGAGCAGTTCTCTACTGGTTTGTCATTGCGGAAAGGTCTGCTAGATCTGGTTCCACATATCCAAGATCCACAGGATCCCAACACTCTTGTGCTTGCAAGAAGGATTTCATTCAAAGAGACCAAAACTCATAATTCTTTCCAAGAAGAATCGGACTTGAGTTGGTCCTAAATTGCTAGACGTGGCCATCTTTAAAGAATTTAACCAAAACAGAAAGAGAATGTTAGGAAATTTAGTATTTACCTGTCTCCTGTGCATAAAACTAGGTTTGTTAATTTCTTGCAGTGACTGAGGAACTTCGCGATTTGGGATTTCGGTATACGAGTCCTCCAATTTCTTGTCTCTCCAACTTCTGGTCGCTGAAATGCTGAAGAGTGCTTAACAACCCTGTATTGGACTTTAGCCTCCGTCTATGTGATCACGACCGATGTCCGCGCGCCTAATTATTCAAGCGCTACCGACTTTTCAAGATTCGGGGAATTGCGATGCTTTCATCGGTTCTCTGTCCCTCAGTATGTCGAAATCCAAAATATCCTGGTGCCTATTTCTCTCGAATGCCTTTTTGGGATTTCGCGATTCAGGACTTCGGAAGTTTGGCTGTAACGATCCTGGGTCCTTCAGATTCCTGGTGTGCAAAATGTCGAAAATCTCCCTTGGATAATCAACGGTCCAGATCCTCCTATGATCTGACGGTCCATATCCTTTCGGGATTTCGCGAATCGTTATTTCGCGACTCTTGAACTCTTGTCACGATGTTCTCCAAACCCCGAACTCTGGGATGTCGAAATTTGGATGGCGCAGGATCTGCTGCCACCTGTCCTCCGAGATGGATGGTCCTGTTTCTCTCTTGAAATCTTCTTTTGAGTGATTTCGTGATTTCGGGATTTCGCGTATCGGGGTATGGAGTGCAGTCTCCTATGCTCGTCCAACTCCCGATTCTCGACTTCACGATAGCATCAGATCGACGTCTCACGATATTTCTCGATCCAACGGTTCAGATCTTGTCGTGATTTCATGATTTGCGAATTCTCACCACAGTGTTCTGACCTTTACTCCCTTGAGTCAACGAAATTTTGAGATCTCACCACTTGTCCTCCCTGAAGGACGGTCCCAACGATTTCAGGATTTCATCACTTTGCAAGTCGGATTTTCTCCTATGCGTTCCAGAGGTCTAAACCTCATGCACTTTCTCCCAGATCTGACGACTATCGGTCCTCTACGCAAAATCTAACGGCTGAAATTCTTTCACCTTTTCTGTGCTCTCCTCGTCCTTTCTGAACTGGATTTACGCCTCAGATTTGTTCGCAGGACTGATTTTACGGCTGCGAATGCTGTCCTTTTCTCCTTTGACGTGTTTCTTTGCTGCTTCTGCAAAGAGTTTCTTCTGAAGAAGGAAATTCGTGAATCTTTCACAAATTTAAAAGAATTTCACGAATTCTTTGAATGTTTCTACCCTCTGCAACAATCTTTCACTAATTTGCAAGAGTTTCACGAGATCTTTAGATGTTTTTCCCTTTTGCAACAATCTTTCAGGAATTTGAATGAATTTTTTTGAATTCTTCAAATGTTTCTGCCTCTTGCAGCTCTTCTTCATGAATCTTTAACAAATCTGTAAATGTTCACGATTCTTTACACTTTCTCCTTCCGCAGTTTCTGCTTCCTCGCTCTTTCAAGCGTATAGCGCTCTACTTCCTCGTTTGAGCTTTCTGCGACGATCTTTTGAGCAGAATGCAGACAATGGCATTTCTCTCCAAACTTTGGGAAGAAGTTCGCGTCCTATGCTCTCGTGAACAGTGAAAGCTCTGCACTGTTGAGGACTGAGTTGCTCTCCATACTTTGTGAAGAGGCTTACTGTTGAAGCTCGGATACCATGATAAAATGAGAAGCAAGAAATACAAAGAAAAGAATAGAGCAAAAAACAGTATTCAGTATATTAGGAATGTAAGGAGAAAGTACAATGAAAAGAATAATGAGCAAAGGGAAAATAGCTGAGCTAAATAGGCTCAAGAAAATCAAGAAATGAAAGTATAGCTAGCCAGAACAGCTGGCAGTGTACAGTTAGCTTGTTGAGGTTACATTATATTTAACATTTCTTTCGTCGCTGCCGCCGATGAACATTTTCATGATGATTGATACATAAAAAAAAGAAAACATATGTGACCTACTCATAATATGATGAGAATATGTAATATAAAAATGTTTGGTGATATATGCTTGCATTGCATTAGCATAAGACTCTCAATTTTAAGAAGGGTTTCTATCTTGGCAGACGATTGTTTCAAATTTTCTGTCTTTATTATTTTTTGCAAGTTTTGGAACAAGTGTGAAAATTTGTTTGTCATATTAAAATTTATAGCATATGGATCAAAAGTTTATAGGTTTTTTTGATACCAAGAGTTTAACCTTGGTCGTCGATGATGGAATTTCCTGTTTTTTTTTTAATTAAACCTTCACTTATCTGGACTATAGATTCGTTCATTTAAGTGGCTCACAACCCCTTCCCATCTCCGTTTACCTTGAAAGAGAGGCCTCAACAGGAAAAAAAACCCTTCTTTCTTCGAAAATATCCTTCTATGTACTCTTTTCACCTTGTAGTTCCATCTCTCTACTTAGCATTGTCTGCCTCCATATCAGTGGGTCATTTGTCTCTGCATTAGTACTTCCATATTTGGATCTAGGATCCAGTGCACAATGATCAAATCTTGGATCCACAACACGCAAGAAAACTGTGTGGCGCAGTGACAAAATATTACGCGCCACAAGCTTCGTCACTAAACACTCAGGACTTTGTTGCGCAGTTCATAGACTACAAGAAATGTTGTGCGCTGTAATATAAAACTCTTTCAAGTACAATTTATAAATGCAAAATAACAAACTACTATGATTAGCACATAAAATCAGATTTACAAATTGCCATATATTAATAAACTTCGGCGCAGTGTGCGTAGTTACAAAATACAATAACTAAGATGAGCTTCGGCTCCAATGAATTCTTCTGCTGACTTTACAAACATAGAGCTTGTGCTCATAATTCTTCAACTCTTTAACTGTTGTTGTTCCTCTCTACTTCTCTACCTCTTTTCTGCATCTTCTTTGCATCCTTTGTGCATCTACTATGCATCATAGACTAACTAAGACGCTCATACTTATATGGAATCCCACTGAGACTTCCCACAACAACTAAGACTGACTCAACATTACCGTGTTCCATAAATATGACTGACTCTTCAACCACTTAATCTGAACTCAAGAAAGATAAAGATTGGCTCCATTTATAAGTTCCTGCTTGTCAACTGACTTTTGAGTAAATGTGTGACTTTGCACTTGCAGACTGTCATACAGACTGTCTTCTTGAAATTTCGGTTTATTAAAAAACTGTTGACAAAATGACTGACAGACAAATCGACGGAGACGTGAAGATCTCACCGAGTTGTAATTACAATTTCCAACACTCCCCCTTAATTATAAGTAGGTGGGATTGCAAAATTTTTTATCAAAAAATTGAGTTTACATTTTACTGTCACTCATCTCTTACTGCGCAAACTCCAAGACTACTGGGCATATGTTGAAATGAATCTCTTGTTAAAGCCTTTATTAAAATTTATGTGACTTGTTATTTTGACGTGCAAAACTCTAAACATATCTCTTTTTTATTCACCAATTCTATGATAAAATGATACCTTGTATCAATGTGCTTAGTTTTCTTGTGAAACACATGGTTCTTTGATAACATAATTGTTGAATTATTGTCACAGAATATTGTTGTTGGTTCTTTTTGTTCCTGCAACAAATCTTTTAACATTCTTCTCATACAAACTGCTTGACAAGATGTTCCTATAGCTGCAACGTACTCTGCTTCTATTGAAGAAAGAGTCACAATGGGATGCTTCCTTGATGCCCGTGATACCATAGCTGTTCCAAAATTAAATGTGCACCCAGAGGTACTTTTACTGTCATCTATGTTGCCTCCAAAGTCACTATTAGTGTATCCAATGAGTTTGAAATCTTTTGAAGTGGAGTACTTGATGCCAAAATATTTTGTTCCATTCACATATCTCAGGATTCTCTTTCCCGCCTTCCAATGTGATTCTTCTGGATTTTCCATGAACCTTGAAATTAGATTCGCTCCATACATAATATCAGGTCTTATTGCTGTGAGATACATAAGACTGCCTACCAATATTTTAAACAATGTGGGATCCACCTTAGACCCTTTATCTTCCTTTCTTAACTTCAATCATGTTATGACAGGTGTTGGGG
>ML817784.1:72241-83884 GCA_009831015.1 Picea engelmannii | reverse complement strand
TCAGTGAAATAGTATTCACCAAAGTTTCACATTGTAAATCCGCCAAAGAGATTTGGGACAAGCTTCAAAATATTTATGAAGGAGATACAAAAGTCAAAGTAGAAAAAATTCAAACTTATAGAGGTCAGTTCGAACAAATAAAAATGAAGGAAGATGAGAATATTGCAGCCTACTTCTTAAGAGTTGACAAAATATTGAATGCAATCATAGGATTGGGAGAAGAAATCGAAGAATCTGTAATTGTTCAAAAGGTACTAAGATCTCTTCCTATGAGATTCAACCCTAAGATATCAGCACTAGAAGAAAGATTGGATCTTGACTCAATAAGCATGGATGAACTGCATGGAATATTCACAGCATATGAAATGAGAACTGAACAGGAAAATCCAGATGTAAAAGAAGAAGCCTTCAAAGAATCCAAAAGATCAAAGAAAAAGAAAAAGGAACAAGAAGAATATAGCAGCAACAACGATGTCTCAGAAGATGATGAAGTGACCAACTTCGTCAAAAGACTAAACAAGGGAACCAATGGTAGGTATAAAGGTAATATTCCTTTAATTTGTTTTAATTGTGATGGTATTGGTCATTTTGCTAACAAATGTCCTCATAAGAAACATAGAAATGATGAAGGTTACTCAAAAGACAAACACACATATAAAAGAAAAATAACTACAAAGAAAGATTTCAAGAAAATCTTATGCATCAAAGAAGACATCTCATCATCAGATGAAGATGAAATCAGTGACAGTGAGACAGGAAGAGTTCTATTCATGGCAGTAAAATATTATGACATAGAAGAAGATAATAGAATTGAAGAATCACTCAAAGAAAAACTAGAATAAAAGGACAAGATAATTGGAAACTTGGAAGCAGAGATTGTCACACTAAGAAAGGATATTCAAAATAAAAATATGTAGAATAGCTCAAAATTTCTGGATGACATTATCATCAGTCAAAAATCTCATCTTGACAAGTCTGGACTTGGATACAATCAGACAGAAAAGGGATCAAGCTCCAAAATAATAGAGAAAGAAACAAATTCAAAAAGTTATGCAGAAACAATCAAAGGGGATAGGAAGATGTACAAGGAATATTACAGGAACACTCCTCCACCGAGAAGATTCAGATTTCATAATCAAAAAAAGACAGATAGGTCTCAAGAATAAGAAGGATTCATAAGAGCACCTTCTTTCATAATATATTCAACTCCCAGGTATCAAACTATATTTTTCGGTTTATGTTATGGGTGTAATAATTTTGAACATAAAGTTGTGAATTGCAGAGCTAACAGCAGGAGAAATAACAACTTTGAGAGTCATACACAAAGGGGTTACTCAAGAAGACTTAGTGAAACACAAATAAGAAGTTACAATAGGTGTGAATCTTTGAGCGCTGAAGTGGAATATTACAAATGTAACAATTTTGGACACGTGGCCAAAAATTGCATAATGACAGTCCCTCTTAAAGAACCTCAACAGAATAACAACAATCATAGACAAGAACCGCAGAAAGTGACATGGATAAAAAAGAAAGATTAGTATAGCAATGAAGAATGCATAGTCTCTCTACAAGCTAAGTATAAGAAACACGGTTGGTATGTTGACAGTGGGTGTTCAAAATACATGACAGGTGATAGAGACAAATTTCTTACATTGCAAAAGGAAAAAAATGGACCAGTCTCCTTTGGAAATGATAATTCAGCAAAAATCACTGGAGAAGGCACAACCTGAATTGGGAAAAATAATAAAAAGACACAAAATGTTCTACTAGTAGAAGATATGAAACATAATGTTCTAAGTGTGAGTCAAATGTGTGACCACGGTCATAAAGTTACTTTCGATTCACAAAAGTGTGAGATAAGAAGAGAAGGTTTAGGGAAATTGGTTGGCACAGCTGCAAGAACTTCAAACAAAATATATGTGTTAAGTGAAATTGGAAATGAAAAGTGTTGTCTAGGAAAAGAAGATGAAATTTGGCTATGGCACAGAAGAATGGGTCACATGCATTTTGATAACCTTGTCAAAGTCAGCAAAAGAGAAACAGTCAGAGAAATGCCCCAGATCACAAAACCAACCAACACTTTATGCAAGCATTGTCAACAAGGAAAGAAAGCAAACACCAGGTTCAAATCAAAGGAATATTCAACAACAAGACCACCATAAATTGTGCATACTAATCTAGTTGGACCAACTACAAAAAAGGGATTAAAAGGTGAGAGATACTTTATGTTATTAGTTGATGATTATACAAGAATGACTGCAGTTTTCTTTCTCAAGAACAAGTCAAAATCTTTTGAAAATTTCAAGATCTACAAGGAAATGGTTGAAAATGAGATGGATTCAAGAATCAAATGCTTGAGATCTCATAATGGAGGAGAGTTCACTTCAAAGGAATTTATAGACTACTGCAGCAATCATGGAATAAAAAGGCAATTCTCCATTGCTAGGACACCACAACATAATGGAGTTGTTGAAAGAAAGAATAGGATAGTATAGGAAATGGCTTGAACAATGCTAATGGATTCTAAATTGACAGACATATTTTGGACATAGGCAGTGCATACAAAAGTTCACATTCAAAATAGAGTAATGCTCAGAAACAACACTGATAAAACTCCCTATGAGCTATGGAAAGGAATACCAACAAATGTGAATCACTTCAAAGTTTTTGGAAGCAAATGCTACATCAAAAGAGAAGATGACAGAATGAGAAAGTTTGACTCTCGTGTGGAGAAAGGAGTACTTGTTGGTTACTCAAGTACAAGGAAAACATACAAGTGTTACAATCTAATATTGAACAAAGTTGTGGAAAGCATCAACATAACAATTGATGAGACAGGAAGACCAGAATCAAAGGAAGAAGAAAACAAATAAATGGAACAACTTTTTTAAGAAGAAGAAGTAGAAGATGAAGTAGAAGAGGAAGATGAAGAGAATCCAATAGAAATAGAAGAGTAAGTTCAACAAGTATCTCCAAAGACACCTAGCAAACGAGTACAACAGAATCATCCTTTAGATCAGATTATTGGAAACAAAGATGTAGGAGTTGACACTAGAAGCAAAATCCATTCACCAGAACAAACACACCTAGCACTCTTATCTACAATTGAACCAAACTGTTTTGAAGAATCCAACAAGGATGAATTTTGGAATAAGGCCATGAATGAAGAATTGGATCAAATAGAGAAAAATGACACTTGGGAACTGGTTCCAAGACGAAAGAATAAGATTGTGATTGGCACAAAATGGGTTTTTAGGAATAAATTAAATGAATATGGACAAGTTACATGGAACAAAGATAGATTGGTATGTAAAGGATATGCACAAATTGAAGGAATCAACTTTGAAGGGACATTTTCCCCAGTTGCTAGAATGGAAGCAATCCGGTTTCTTTTAGCCTATGCATGCTCCAAAAATGTTAAAGTATATCATATGGATGTAAAATCAACTTTTCTGAACGGGGAACTTGAAGAAGAAGTCTACATTGAACAACCAGAAGGATTTCAGTTGTCAAAGAACACATATTATATGTGTAAATTAAAGAAGGCCTTGTATGGTCTAAAACAGGCTCCTAAAGCATGGTGCTCTAGACTGGATAAGTATCTGTAGCAGGAAGGGTTCAAAAAAGGAAGTGCAAACATCAACCTATACATCAAGATAAGTCAAGATAATATTTTATTAATTGAAGTTTATGTTGATGATATTATTTTTGGTAGTGATGATGACAGGTTAAGCTAGAAAGTTTCAAAAAATATGCATAATGAATTTGAAATGTCGTTACTGGGAGAACTATCCTTCTTTTTGGGTCTTCAGATACGTCAAAGAAACCAAGGAATCTTTGTTTCTCAAACCAAGTATATTAGAGAAATGCTAAAGAGGTTCGGAATGGAAGATTGCAAACCAGTTATCACTTCCATGCAAACCAATTGCAAGTTGAGAAAAGATGATGATTCTAAGTCTACAGATCAAAGGAAATACAGGTCAATGATTGACAACCTACTATATGTGACAACATCCAGACCATATGTAATGTAGGCAGTTGGACAGGTGGCATGATTTCAAGTAGCACCAAAGGAGTCACATGTGTTAGCAGTAAAGAGGATTTTCAGATATCTCAAAGGAACAAAAGAGTTTGGATTATAGTATCCAAAAGGAAATTATCTATCACTTATTGCCTACACAGATGTAGATTGGGCAGGTTGTATTGATGACTGACGAAGCACCAGTGGAGCAACGTTCTACTTGGGTGAGTGTTTAGTATCATGGCTAAGCAAGAAACAATCATCAACATCTTTATCTACAACTGAGGTAGAGTATATTGCAGTAGCATCATGTTGTACACAGGCTCTTTGGATGAAACAAACTCTGACAGATATACAGGTTGAGTATGATGAGCCCATTCCAATCTATTGTGATAATACAAGCACCATCAACATCTCGAAGAACCTGGTGATGCACTCCAAGACAAAGCACATTCCAATAAAGTATCACTTTCTACGGGAGCAGGTTGCAGAAAAGAACATCATAGTTGAGTATGTGGGCAAAAAATAACAAGTGGCAAACATCTTCATAAAACTACTTCCATGGGAATCCTTTGAATATCTTCACCAAAGACTTGGAGTTATTTCTACTCCAAAATGAATTCTTTTTTAATTCTTATCTTATATGTCTTAGATTTACACGAGGAAGCACCATAAGAGGACATTTCAGTCAGGGGGAGCAACCCTGGATAGAAAGATACCTTTAGCATTTATGACAAAGGGGGATATATTTATCAGATGTAGAGGACAGGGGCATGGTTCCAGGGGGAGAGATTTATCAGATGCAGAGGATAGAGGTAGAGGACAAAGGAATGGTTCCAGAGGGAGCATATTTATTATATATAGAGGACAGAGGCATGGTTCCAAGGGGAGCATGAGTGATATGATTTTAGTATTGCATCAAAGTGTTGCCATCAACGCCAAAGGGAGAGATTGTTGATTAAGGTTGGTTATCAATGATGTCAACCCTTGAAGAAATCCCCATAGCACAAAGGTTGGGTAATGGAACCAATATTGTTTGATGTAAATATGACTCATTATTGTCTTGTCATGGTTGATAATAAGTAGAAATGGATGAACTCCAAAGTGGTCCCCTTATAGTGAAAGATATCACGGGAAGATGCTTTGCGGATTGAGTTATCCTAGAAGTATGGTTAGAGAACCCATGATTATTTATGGAATAATGAGATGAAGGTCAGTGAATTTGTCAGTGAAACTATCATAGATGGATAGTGCTTTTCATGCCATTTTTGATGGTATGTGGAACACCACATAACTCCTCACGGTTAGAGAGTTATGGCCATGAGAAGTTGGAGAACCCAGGTTTGGGTAATGGAGCCAAGTTTGTTTGATGGATAATGGTATGAGTTTTGATATATTTTCAGGTAATACTATTCTATATGGATATTACATGTCATTCCATTTTTGTTGGTATGTGGAACATCACATAAATCCTCACAGTTTGAGATTTATGGCCTTACGAAGTTGGAGGACCCTCATATGTCATCTAGAAGCCCCAAAAGGTCAAAGTAGTCAAAGTGGTTTAAGAGATTTTAAAANGTAAATAATAAAGTGAAGTGATGAGTGTATTATAATTCAAAGTGAATACAAAATAAATTATTTCAATAAGAAATTTAATGGAGAAAGTAGAAGTGGGTTAACCCTAAAATAAGGAAAGTGGGTAAAGTGACCTACAAGATGTTTTTAAGGAAGCTACTTAGAGAGTATAAATAAGAGGCAAGGCTCTCTCATTTTAGACACACTTGAGAATATTGAATACCTATAGGTGTTTGAGGTAACCAAAGGATATATAAGCCAAATTTCTGAGGAAATTTAAGAAAAGAAGGCCGGAATTCAAGGAAGGATAAATTCTTTTGATGATGCTTTCTAAGGTATGTTTTTTCCAAGTCATCTCACCATTTTCGCAATAATGTTTTTTCTAGAATGATTTAGACCATGAAATTTCTAAGAAATTGAGGAAACATATCCAAGTATCTGTGGTAAAAAAATCATCTTGTGGTTCGTTGTATTTTTGGCGTTACACTCCGTGGAAAAAATGGTTTGTGGCTAGTCCTGAAACTAGTCAAAAACATGTGTTTCGGGTAAAAACGTCATAACTTCTTCATAACATATCCAAATTCAGTAGGACCAAATGTTTTGGTTATATTACAATATTTAGTATATTGTGTAACATTTTCAAATCAATTCAAAAATTATTCTGTGTGGGTCATGCTCTACAAGGTCGCTCTCTAGAATTGATCCAGGAGGCTCCCCAGGCTTAGAAAATGATCAAAAATAAAATTTCTCAGAATTGGATGAAACCAATTCCATTGCGATTGGCTTGTCATGATGATTCCGACTATATATTCATTTCCTCAAAACAGACTCCGGATGTGAAAAATATCGCACGACAATCAGATTCTTCTATGGCAAAAGTCAATGGTCAACTGACAAATGAATAAGTGCCACATGGCCCAGAAATGGTCATCCACATGGCACTTCACTATTGGTTGGCATGTAAAAAGTATTTGGGGGTCCATGGGATTTGAACCTCTGACCCATGGCTAGATCCAAGTCTTTGGAAAAGTTCAATTACCAACCTGCCAAAAGTCAAATTTATGAAAAAAACCCACTTTCCTATAGTTTTGGGATCAAATATCCAAAGGAAGGCGCAAGGGGGCTAGGGCTAAGCCCCAACACATGGTTTCATTACAGGAGTGCATCCAAGGGCTAATTCTGGGCACACCCAAGGGAAGATTAGCCCAGATCCCATGGAAGGCACCCCAAAACCAGGAGCTAACAGTTAAGGGGGCTAGCACATAGCACTTGGAGCGCTGACACTTGGCCATGTGGCCCCATGTGACCCGGTAAAGGGGGTGAACACCTTTTCTTTGGGGCTTACTGTGTATTTTTTAGAAAAAATGGGTTTTTAACTATACAAAAGTGATTTTTGACTGATATTATGCCCCAAAAATGGATTTTTTGAGGATTTTAGGCCATTTGAAGGGGGATTTGATCCCAGAAAGAGGCCAGATCTTGAGGTAAGTTGGGATTCCTCATATGAGCCTTGAAAACTATAAGAACCAGGCTTTTTAAGCTTGAAGATAGCTTTTTGATGCAGGGTTTTGAAGGAGCAGTTTGTAAATTTTGGCCTTTTCTCATGTTTTGAGAGGCGTTTCTCTCATGTTGTTGAGATGATTTTAATGGTGCATGCATGAATCTGAGCAAGGAGGTCTTGCACAGAAGACATGAATCATGTAATGTAACAGCAAAGAGAATTGTAAGAGAACTTTGAGCATTTTAAAGAGCAATAAAGAGGTCCTCCACTTGGAAGCGAGCCCAGAGACGTAGCCAATGATTGGTGAACTCCGTTATCAACCTCTTGTCTCTATTTCTCTTTTTGTTTTACTGTTCCATTCTCTTCATTTGCAGCATGAATATTAATGGATGATCTCTTTATTCATTAATAAGCATCAAGTAAATGTCACATTTTATATTCCGCAAACAAGATAACAAGTTTATGTATTTCCCATTCTTAATGATCTGATGCAAAAAGTACATTAAACTAACGCAATTTATCAGTAATACCTTCATTTTTGGATCAAGTTTATGGTATTAGAGCATTTGGTTGTGAAGGTTTGACAGGAATTGCAAGCATTGGATGCTCACGAGAGAAAAAATTAAGTGAGGAGAAGGCCAACTTGAGGCTCTTGACACAAAGATTCAAAGGCGACCGCATAAGCAAGAGATGTCTTCGCCACGGAAATTGGATCCCTAAAAAACTGAAGATGATTTCTTTGAGGCCTTTAAATTGATGCAAGCCATGGTAGAGGAGTTTTACCATGAAAGAGGTCAGCGAAGGAATCCAAAAGTTGAAGAAGGTGAACCTTCGGTAAGAGCAGAAGGAGGATTTGGAGGTGGTGGACCTTCAGAACCTTCTTCTCCTTCATCCTCATCATCTAATAATGAAGAAAGTGTACATTCCTCCAAGGATAAGCAAAAAACTCATCATTCTTCTTATATGTCATTATTAAAGTTAGATGTAAAGTTTCAATTACCCACTTATGATGGTGAATTAGATACAGAAGAGCTAGATAATTGGGTGAGACAATTAGAGGTCTATTGTAGGATAAAAAAGATTGTTGATGATGAAACTAATATCCAACTAGCAAGTCTCAAAATGGGAGGCACCGTTCTCATATGGTGGGAAAGTAGAACTAGATATGATCTTAAGAAAAGTGGTAAAACAATCTCTTCCTGGAATGATTTTCTTATTGCATTAAAACAACAGTTTTACCCTTTAGCTTACATGCAACAAGAAATGATGAATTGGCAATGTTTAAGACAATCAAAAGGTCAAACTGTAGAAGAATATACTCAGATATTTTGTAAGAAAGCTTTAAATTTGGGTATTCCATTATATACACAAGAGACACTCCTAAAATATATTGGTGGTTTACATTCTTATCTTAAACACACTATTCTTATGCTAAATCCTTGTAACTTTGATGAAGTATGTGTACAAGCCATTCACATTGAATCTAGAAAAGGGAATCTTGGTGATAGTGTTTATACAGATACTTGGCAAAGAAAGGATGCAGGGAAAAGGAAAGAGAAGAAGACATCCACAGCAAGAAAGGAGAAGCCTACTTGCAAGAATTGCAAGAAAGTAGGCCATGATGAAGATCGTTGTTGGGTCTTACATCCTAACTTGAAGCCAAAGAATTTTTCCAACCATGGAAGAAAGAATACCACAGCTGCGACAGTTCAAGTGGATCTTGGATCAGATTCCGATGATGAGACACAGGTTGTAGCTATGGGAATTCGAGGTAAAAATTTTGTTGCAAGTACTAGCTCTTCTAGATCAGTTGATGTAAATGATGAGTGTAAAAGGAATGAAC
Source organism: Picea engelmannii (assembly GCA_009831015.1). NCBI lineage: Eukaryota > Viridiplantae > Streptophyta > Pinopsida > Pinales > Pinaceae > Picea > Picea engelmannii. The sequence goes on along the minus strand of ML817784.1, from coordinate 74,944 downwards.
TTTTCCACATAAGAGTCATAGCACATAATGTCAAAGTTGATACTCTTGTAGACAGTGGATCACAAGCCAATATAATTAGTGAAGATGTTGTGAATAACTTGGGACTTGAAACTAAGTCACATCCTAAACCATATCCATTGGGATGGATATGTGGTGATAACAATTTACAAGTAACCAAGCAATGTAAAATCAAATTTGCAATCACTTCTAATTATGTTAATGAAGTAGAGCTTGATATAGTGCCACTAGAAATATGTGGAATTGTATTGGGAAGCCCATACCTTTATGATAGGAAAGCCATATTCTACAGGGAGGAAAATAAATATTGCTTCAAGAAAGATGGGAAGGAGTACATTGTTCATGCTCATCGCATGAAAACTGACAGGTCCTTTGCAGCTACAGGGCAGTTAAAAAGAATGGTAAATGCAAGCAAAAGTTTAACACTTGTGTCTGTAATAAAACATGAAGTTAGTGATACTAAACATGAGATGATTCCATATGTTTCAAATAGTCATGAAGTGTCACCAGGGGTACGACATGAGGTTCAACTGCATAATTTGATTACTGTTCCTGTTCAAAAGAGGAAGCATGTTGTTTCATTAGCACATTTAGTATTGTTATTTGGTTTGTTTCTATTTAGTAGTGTATGGATGCTAACAACGACAAACAATGTAGATGAATGTGCAGTTGATGGCATGATTACTTTGATAAACAATGTTATCTCAGTTTTCATGTTTGTTGTGATTAGTCAGGTGATCATTATCCCAGCAGAGAGGATGGATGATACAGGACAAAGTGGGGAGGTAGTACCCTCACTTCTTACCTGAGTAAAAGCAGACTTTTGGTGGTCCAAAAGATTCCAAAGTGGGGAGGAATGATCCAGGAGGCTCCCTAGGCTCAGAAAATAGTAAAAAATCAAAGTTCACAGAATTGGATGAAACAATTCCATCGCGACCGGCTCATCGCGTCGACTCCGTCAATATATTAATTTCCTCAAAAAAGACTCTGGATGTGAAAAATATTGCACAACAATCAGATTCTTCTATGGAAAAAGTCAATGGTCAACTGGCAAAGGAATAAGTGCCACATGGCACTTCACCACTGGTTGGAATGTAAAAATTATTTGGGGGTCCATGGGATTCAAACCTCTGACCCATGGCTAGCTCAAGTCTTTGGAAAAGTTCAATTACCAACCTGTCAAAAGTCAAATTTATGAAAAAAACCCACTTTCCTATAGTTTTGGATCAAATATCCAAAGGAGGGCGCAAGGGGGCTAGGGATAAGCCCCAATACATGGTTTCAATACAGGAGCGCGTCCAAAGGCTAATTCTGGGTGCACCCAAGGATAGATTAGCCCAGATCCCATAGAAGGTGCCCCAAAACTAGGAGCTAACAGTTAAGGGGGCTAGCGCATATCACTTGGAGCGCTGGCACTTGACCATGTGGCCCCATGTGACCTGGTAAAGGGGGTGCATGCCCTTTATTAGGGGCTTACTGTGTATTTTTTAGAAAAAAATGGGTTTTTAACTATACAGAAGTGATTTTTGATTGATATTATGCCTAGGAAATGGCTTTTTTGAGGATTTTAGGCCATTTGAAGGGGGGTTTGATCCCAAAAAGAGGCCACATCTTGAGGGAAGTTGGGATTCCTCATCCGAGCCTTGAAAAATATAAGAACCAGGATTTTTGAATCTTGAAGAGAACTTTTTGATGTAGGGTTTTGAAGGAGCAGTTTGTAAATTTTGGCCTTTTCTCATGTTTTGAGAGGTGTTTTTCTCATGTTGTTGAGATTATTTTGATGGTGCATGCATGAATCTAAGCAAGTAGGTCTTGCACAGAAGACATGAAGCATGTAATGTAACAACAAAGAGCATTGTAAGAGAACTTTGAGCATTTTAAAGAGAAATAAAGAGGTCCTCCACTTGGAAGCGGGTCCGGAGACGTAGCCAACGATTGGTGAACTTCGTTATCAACCTCTTGTCTCTATTTCTCTTTCTGTTTTACTGTTCTATTCTCTTCATTTGCAGCATGAATATTAATGGCTGATCTCTTTATTCATTAATAAGCATCAAGTAAAAGTCACATTTGATATTCCGCAAACAAGATAACAAGTTTATATATTTCGCATTCTTAATGATCCGATGCAAAAAGTACATTAGACTAACTTGCAATTTATTAGTAATATCTTCGTTTTTGGATCAAGAATAAGCTAGAATTCAGCAAGGTGTGTCATTTTTGCTATAACTCCTTTTCTGAGAGGTTCCAAGTAGTGTCACCTAGAGGAATTGCATAAAATACATTGAAGAACATTGTTTATTAGTTTCATATATTCATTCATTACAGGTACAAATTTATGATTATTTCAAGTTAGGGTTGTTGACTGATCCAAAACTAGTCTTGTGAGACTAAAGAAACGTTTGATGAAAATGTTAGTCTCTTGTTGTTAAAGTTAAGGAAGGTTTGCAGGTATGTGATCATATACACCAGGTCTATTATAGAGTTACAAATCATATTTGGATGATGAAATTGATGAGGGCTTTTGGTTGAGGTAAAAATTGGATACATGGTTGAGACAAGTAGTTGATGAGTTGGCACATACATGAGGTGTATAGTTGATGATGTTGGTACATATTGATGAGTCATAGTTGATGAGTACTTGACACATGATTGGTACATACTTGGTACATGGTTGGTTGCACTTGT
>ML817784.1:33385-57136 GCA_009831015.1 Picea engelmannii | reverse complement strand
CTATCCCCTGTTTCTAAATATATTTATAATGTTGCATTCGTAGAATATTTTCAATGAAAGGAATGTGTAGAATTCGACTGAACCTACCCAGATATAGTTAAAACATGGTGGGGAATTCCAGCGAAATTCGGAGTTGATTCTCATGGTGTTTATGCCATCGCATCATTAAATGAATATATGGTCTATATAGCCATGATGTTATGTATACTATTTGGAAGTAAAATCCCTACTCATTTCCCGGTGGAATGGGTATCAATCATGCATGAGGTAGCTAAGGGTTTCACTTTCGATTGGGCTAAGATTTTGTCAGAAAACCTAACCAAATAAATTGATGGGTACCAAATAGTGAATTCAAAAGGCCAACCTGCATATTTTTATATGTCTGCATATGTCATGGATGCCATCTGTTACATAATTCCATTTCCATTGATGAATTGGAACTGGAACCCAACCTACATAGAACCTGTCCATTTTTATCATTCTAAATTATGGGAAGAAAAGGTAAAAGATTTCTTTTATGAAATCTGTCATGATGTAGTGATTCCTGTGCATCAAAAATTATATGGTTATCCACCCCCTCGGATTTCAGAGAAAATTATGGAAAACCTTAAAACAATTGCACATTGGTTTATTGAAGAGAATTTCTCTTATATCAGAGTTTTTGGATGCTCAATTCCCCCTCATGCTATCCCAAAGTTTCTACTTGACAGATTGGTGTGCAAATAAGTAGCTTACCAAATGATAACAGGAGGCATCAACAAAGAGCTAAAATTTTGGACATTCCAAGGTAGAATCTGCAGCATTAGAGGATGTTAAATTGGTGGATGTCGAGTTTAGAAGGCATGATCCATATCAAATTGTGGGAAATCACCTAGCTCAATGCAATATGAAAACATATGAGCATGAAGACTCCCCCTATGATGACATATTCAAAGGAATCAAAGCTTATGAGGAGGTACTAGATATAATCCAAGCATTACCCCCTGACCTACAAGCCATCATTTTCACTTTCCAAAAAAACAGATGAAGTAGGTTGCCCAAGATAATACAAGGAGAATCAATAATCACTCTTCCATAACAAGGAATTATACCTCCATGTTTTGAACCAAAGTCCTTTGGTAAACAGACTACTGAGGAAACCCCAAACAATCCCGAAGTGTCTTCACAAGGATTAGAAACTTTACAGGAAGAACATTCAAAGTCTAAAACAGAGTTTAAATTCGAGACACTTCTGAAACCGAATCAAATGATATTCCCTTTATCATCAAATACTCCAGCTGATACCTCCAAAACAACAGAAGGAACACAATTCAAAGAGTTAGGTAGTCCTATTTCAGCATTAAACCCTTTACAGTCAAGTTTTGGGACTCCTAGTATCGAAGTTATATATGTAAGCGATGTTACCCCAATCTATATTGAAGATATATCTTCCTCAGACTTCTTTTTTAGTAAGAAGAGGAAAGTTGTGGTGAAACAAGAAATGCACCCGAAAGAAGGTACAATGGTAAAAAAGCACAGAGTATTATTAGATGGGAAAATTTTGGAAGATGAATATTTTGCTACAGAGGTGGTAGGCTCTTTGGAAGCTTTTGCAATGAACAAATTATTCTCTGTTGATAATCTAAAAGAAAGGACAGGGCAGAGGAATCAGATGATAAGTCAAGTACAAGATAAAATAAGGAATACAAAGAATAATATAAAAAATGAGGTCAACAGAGGAGTCAAATAGGCAAGAGCCAACGACAGACAAGAAATCCAACAAATTAAATCTGATCTTGAAGAAGTATGCAAGACTACTCAAGCAATTCAAGGGCAGGTCATCCAGCAAGAAGAATTAGTAAGGCATTTGCAAGCTAAATTAAGTTCCACTGAAAGCAAGGTTGTAAATATAACAGTGTTTCAAGATCAGGCACTGGAAGTGCATCAGAAGCTGGAAGCAACACAACAAATCCTGTTTTCTAAGGTAAGGATCATCCGATATTATTTTTGAAAAATAGATCAATCATTAGATAAAATTGGTTTTAGAGAAAAAGAGGCTACTGCGGCCCGTACCACCTTTAAAAAAGAAGTCGTTTCTTTGGATAGAGAAGAGGTACTAGTAACTCCCAGATTGATTGTCGCAGAACAAATCAAGGGTGATATAATAGTAAAGACATGGGAGGCCAATATAGCCAAGAGTAAAAGAATGGCCAAAGAAATAAAGGAGGATTGTTGATGAGGATTTTGATTTGCTAGATAAAAAATCACTGAGCATTGGAAAGGACGATTGTTCTGGAGTACTAGAACAAATCAATGTTATAGATCATCAACTAAACATAAAAGAAATCTTAAATGAAGCTCAGATTGAAATTTCACAGTTGAAACAGGTTGACATCGCTCAAATGGATAGATGGTTGGTAAATCCAAATTTATAGTTGCAGTCAATAAATTTTGAAGGTAAAAGGATTGAAGACAGGTTGTCGAAATTACAGAGAAAGATGTATCTTTTTGAGGAAAAGGATGTGACAGAGCCTTCAAGAATATTAGTACAATTTCTAAGCAGGTGCGTCGAGTGTCTCGAGCCAGGTGAAGGAAGTACTTCAAGAAAATTGATGAAGTAACACATGCAGGCTCGTTCTGTCGGTATGAGAGAGAGATAGAAAGTAACCAAGTGAAATAGTTCAAGTTTTTATTTTGTAACCATTAGAATCTAGGAGTAAGGATAATTCCAACCGTCTAGCGTTGGTAACCTTTTGTATAAATATAATTTCAAAATACTTAAAGAAGTCTTTTTTCTGGCCGATTGTAATAGAGAGATCTCTCATTTTTGAGAATTAAGACAAATGCATACCAGAGACTCCATATTTTGTCAATATTGAGTTATGTGTTCTTTTATTCTTTCATATTCCAACACATTTATTCATACGTCTTTGATGAATTCTTAATCACAACTTAGTACAATATCTACTGTGGTTATATGTTTCATTTAGTTATCTGATTGTTTACAGATTTTCCTCTTTGTTTTCTACTAGCAAATACAAGACCTATGAGTTAGTTATATTGCTATATTTTATGCTTCATTAAAGGTTTCTCATCTATTTTCTTCTTCCGTAGCAGAGTAAGATTCTTCTATGTTTGATGCCTCATTTTGTTTAACAACTTTATGTGTTTCTCTCATCAAATTCATTATTTTCAGATTTGACTCAGACACGGAAAACAACCTCTAAACTATTGTATCATTAATTCAATTTTAGGAGCTTTCCTCATATAATTGAAAAACAAAAAAAAAATCAAACATAAAAAACAACAAATCTTTTAACTTTCTTTTCTCCATGACTGTACATATTGCAAGACAACGTAATATTGAGCCCGGTCTCACAAATCAGACCACCATTTCTTTAACCTTGTTTAATACCATCTTAGAGACTGCTAACACCTGGGTTGAGCTTGAACATTCATGGGCAGTGATTGAATAGACATAAGCGTCCAAGAACATTGGGAAGCTAGGCAAAGACAACGTAGAAATCAGCCATAGTTTCTTTCCCTAAAGAATTGATTTTCTTTTTCATAATAAAAAACTCTCTTTATTTTTCGGATGCCTTGACATTATACTTTGAAGCCTTAAGTTTAAACTCAGGAACAACATAAATGATTCTTGAGGGTTTCTTAAGGTTGCCAATGCTTTGAGTGACCTTCCAAGAGAGAATACCTTCCCGAGACACAAGGAAAACCAAGATATGATGCAATATATTAGGTGTAAAAACAATTTAAGTTTGTTGTCCCTAATTGCAGAAAACATCAATGATATATATCAGCATGTAAAAGATAATAAGAGCTGCAAAATAAGTTTTAAAATTCTAGTTGAATAAGCAAGAGACAATCTAGTAAAGACTAGTTCAACTCAATAATGAAAGAGCAAGAATTTAACATAAAAGAAAGGTTGTCACAAAACTTTTACTGCGGTGATATTTATCATCCTTATGGCTGTATCAAAAAAAGCCTTATAACAGAAAATTTAACCAACAAAAATAACACTAAGTTAGCCCAAAAAGTACACTAGGGTTAGTAGTTTGTTAGGGAGAAGTTATAGCTGATTTCAAGGGTTAGTTTAGGAGTTATCTAGTTTTAGAGGGTTATATCTCTGCAGCCCTAATGGTTGTATGTTATTTTTGTTACAACATCAAGTTTTAGTGGGTGAAAGGGGACGCCTCAATGAGGAAAGATAGCCTAAGGCTCAAGGAACAATACCCAAGTGATAGAACTTCAAGACTTCAATTTTTCACGTATACCAATGCAATGTTTTATTTCTCCAATGCAACAACTAGTGCCTTTGATTAATGGGTTAATGGGGTCAAAAAGTAAAGATCTAGATATACTACCTCCTTGGGGGCATAAATCCTCTTATTCCCCAAGGCAAGTAACCTATCTAGGGTTTGGTCTAAGGGGTGTATATCCTTATACTTCCTTAGCAAACCCTTGCAAACAAATAATTCTATGCTTAAATTTATGATGGAGTTAAAGTAGGGGTGTATGCACTTATACTCCCTACTTAGCCTTAGAAAAAATAAACCTTGAGATTGAATTACAAATGATATCATTAAGTAAAATGTCTTACCAATCCAAATAGCAACAAGATAAACCATAATATGCCAAGATAAACCACCACAAATAGCTAGAAAAAGACCTCCAAGAGATAGCGCATCATCATCATGTAGTCCATAACCAAAGAGAACATCGTACCATAGCACAAGAGAACAAAAAGTTTGAAGGTAGAGAAAATTTCAATCCTTAGCTCTTCAGAATGGGAGAGTTATGATAAGAAAATGATTTGAGTTTGATATCTATTTATACAAAAAGTCCTAGACATAGTTTGTCCACATAAACTAGTGTAAACCACAAGATAAGGGGTCATAATCTTTCTCCTTTTACAAAATAATATCAAACAATTGATCATAAAATTTACTTTTGCACAAAAGAAATCCTAAAGTAAGAAAACATCTCCCCTTTATGCGATGTTTTTGACACTTTCCAAGTCATTGGAGAAAAATGTGGAAGTCATTGGGGATCCTTGAGCCTCTTCTTCATGCACCAAGCCTTATCCATGCCTCATCCAGTCAATATAGGCCAAGTTTCAATGTGTAGCTCCATCACCACCAAATCCTATCCCCTTCATGATGTCAACCCTCAAGGAGGTGACATTTTGTGTCTCCTAGGAAAGTCATTTGGGTGGTAGAGGGTAGGTTAGGCCTGCCATGATGTCTTCTAGGCCTCCAAAGGCACGTCTCTATCATATGATGTGTATGCCCTAGGCATCCATCCTGTGGTATTCTTTCCCCATGGAAGCCCAAGCTAGGATTTTTCTCTCAAAACTTGCCACCAAGAAAGGTCCCGCAAAACAAAAGGGTACACCCTACAAATATCTCAATTCAAAGATATCATGAAATTTCTAAAACACATATAATAAGAAAGGCACGTAAACATGTGCATAAAAAATAGCTCATCAAATTAAACAAATTCTCAAAAACCCTATACAATTGACCAAGCAATTTAAGTATGGGAGGAGTGTCATAGGAGTCCTATTGGGTAGACCAAATCCCTCAAGTAGGGGATTCTCCCAAGGATGGAATTTCAAGGTTATGTAGTGGATGTTGAGGCGAAAGGGGTTTAGACTTCATAGGTCGATGAGTTTCATGACATACAAGGGCTCATATTATCTCATTTATGGGTTCCTTTGTAGAGGGTGTGTGGCACCTTCGTTTGTGATGCACTTTTTCCAATCCCATCTTCTTTCCATTCATTATTTCTTTGATGTTTTAAGGAATGTGTTGAATGCCATTGTCCTAGATTGGTGTCCAGATAACGACAATGTCATTCATAAAAACCTCATGGAAATGAGAAGGTTTCCTCGTGATGATACCCCCTTTCTCTCAATTGTGTAACTGAGAGCCACTACCCTGGATTGGTGACCAAATGATGGTAATGTCATACCCTTGAATACCCATGATCATGATAGGTTGGCTCATGATGAAACCTCCCATCTTCCAACTAACCCCTTAAGCATTCACCACCATTTATTTCTTGTTGGTCCCCCATTTCTTATATAGAATCATTTCATTATTTTCTCAGGGATCCCTAGGCAAAGCATCTGGAAGGTATATATCTATGATTTTATCTTTTTAGCCAATAGCAATCCCTTTGGGCCTTCAACCCCTTCTAACCATGAATTGAGATACATGCCCTTCTTGGGTCACAAAAGTAAAAGGGCCTAGAAGAGGGAAGTATGATGGGAATGTAATGAGAGAAAAGTAGTATGTATGGTCGAGAATGGTACGATAACCCCTCAAGGGACCCCTAGTTGCAAACCTTCCCCAAAGGTTGGCCACTTACTAGGAAATATATGACACTCACCACAGTGAAACAAGGTCAAAAGCATAATTTCCAAGTAGGCATTCTATAATAAAAAGAAGCTCAAATACAACATCCTGAAATTATTTAAATATTAGGGTGATTACTTGCCATAATACCTGACTTGTACCGCATGGAGCAAGACCCATCTTCCTTCCAAAAGCTAGTTGGTGTGGTGGATGCACTGATAATGGATCAAAATGTGTTGATAGAGCGAGCTTCTATATGTGCAAGTGGAAATTGTTGGTCATGTAGTCTCGCATCACTCCATATCTGCAACCTGAGGGCCTCGACACATGATCTCCTTAGTTATCCCACAAAATGGGGATAACATCTGGCTCTTGCTTGGGGACATGTGTTCATCGTAGAGTGCATGAGAACCACAACATCTCCTGGTAGAATTGTTCCTACACTGTAACAAGAAACCATAAAATCTAGGGTGGTTCTATAACCCTTCGTCCATATACATCAAATCCAAATGAAAACTAATCTAGAAATGAAAATTTTAGCATTTGTTTTTCAAAAATTTCTAAACTAAGCATGAAATCAATATGCAAGTAGAGATAAATGAAATATGAAATGCATATAAACTAATATGAGAAATCAATATGCAAGTGCAGTGAAATAAATATGACCTACCTACTTACCTAGGGCACGGGCCTTGAAGAATTCAAGTGCCCTAAACATAAGGTCGGAGAAGAGATCCATCCACTGGTAATAGCATATTTCTCGCATCTAAGGTTGTCAAATAGTAATTTTCTTTTTCGGACTTCTTCTTGACGATGTAAGAGCCAATCCATGAGCTAAAATCTCTCTGGTCATGCTTGGGATTGCCCTTTTTCTTGTTCCACATGATGTGAGACTTCCTTCACTGAAATTGATGCAAGGCATATTCTCAATGTACAGATAGGAAGGAGCCTCTGCATTGACCATCCCTTTGATGGCTTCTTTGCATTCTTAATCTTCTTTCTTCAGGATTTGGATAGACCCTGGCTCTTTCCCTTGGCAATTTTCAATTTTCTCTCTGTATTCATCTGTCCTTGGGAGGATAATATCTATGGAGTATTCATGCATGAAAGGCAGCTCAGATGGATCATACTCAATAATATGTTGAGGCACATCATAGTCACATTCACTATTGTAATTAGGGCCATTAGGATCCATCACATGCCTATCATCCTTGTCTTGACTGTATAATATCTCAAAGGTGCCATATCCCATCAGGATGTGTGCATGGGTAAGGTCCATGCTAAGGAAAACCCCAAGGGAAACATACCAACTCCTCGATAAGAGCATCCCCCAGGCATCCAAAACATCGATCACTACTATTTCCATGAGGAGGATGATATGTGGAGAATAAATAAAAAATACCTCAACGTCCTCACATAACCCATAAAAATTGACCCTTTAAGGATCAATACCACATATATTTCCGTAGGGACAGGTCATATTCAAACCAAGTTGTTCCATCACTTTCAATGACATGAAATTTTCAGAGGCCCCAAAATCAAGCATACAGTTGTTCAAGCGGAGGCCATTCATGCATAATGAAATATAGAAGGGAGGAATTTTGTCCTTTTGTTGATCGAGATGCATAGTGTTCAAAATGATAGGAGGGTCTTCCTTCTCATTCGGTAACTAGAATATCTTCAAGATTTCCCTTCTCACAGAATGGATCTTGCACATCTCTATCACTGGGACCGTCATATTCAGTTTTCCAAATATGGCTGCAACATTTATATTCAATTGAATCTCATCTGTGGGAGTTGGATTAGGAAGAAAATCATGTACTGGAGGTGGAGGTGGTGGGGACACCTTCTTTGTTGATGGAAGAGGAGTGGAAGGATGTGATGGAGGGATTGAAGATTTATTTCTTCTAGTGTAGGTCATATATTCCCTCTTCCTTAACTCCTTCTTCTGATCATCAGTTAACTAATTCAAGGCCCAAATTCTTCCCTCTCTTTCCCCTCGTCTTTTGGCTTCATTGATTTGTTATTGTGTGACTTGTTCCTCTTGGAAAGTGCAGATCATATCCATGAAATTCATACTATCATAGGAATCTTCATCTCATCAGGGATACTCATATTCTCTGTGAGGTTCTTGTCATGGAAGGCACCAATATTCTATGTCGACCATCCCAATTGGTTTCAAAGTATCAGGGTCCTTTTCCTCTTGTTGAAGCCTTTTTTTTCCAACTTGTGGCATCTCTCCGCTCTTTGGTAAACTGAGTTCTAGGATAAGATTGGTTTCTTTCCACAGTATTCAAATGGCCCATGATCTGGTTTTGTACCTGGGTAAATTGAGTACTCATATGATATATCTTTTGATTCAAGAGGGAAATCGAATCAAGAGCACTATTGTTGGAAGCCTTAGTCTTTGGTTATTCCTTGATACGAGGGTACTAAAAAGGCTCCACCCTCGAATCAATAAGATTCTCTTCAATGTCAGTATTGTAATATTTGGCCTATGCTAACAATGTGGGCTTATTTTGATTTAGAATGAATCAAAATCGCTCTTCAAAAGCATTCATATAGAGGAGACTGACTAATGCGGATGTGGGACGAAAATCTGTCGAAATCTGGCTGTACAATCTGTCAAATCTGGTGTTGAATTCATTCACTTTCTCATTCTCCTTTTTATTTATCTTATTGAATTGAGCTACAAGCATCCCACCGTCTTTCTTTGTTGACCATCTACTCTTAAATAAATTGGAAAAATATTCATAGGATGTGAGGTCATTATATGAAAGGCCTCTGAACCAATCAAGAGCTTCTTCAGTCAATGATGAATCTAATAGTATCATGACTACATTCTCATGCTCAATTCATGCATTGTCCATTTCCCGGCCTTTGATGTAAAGATGATACTAAAAAATGACTACATTATTTCCTGGGAACTCTGGCAACCACTTGTTTGACGTTTTTGGCATTGTGTTGGGGTATCCCTGGATGGTGGCCATGTTAAGGGGTTTATAGAAGTATTTTTCCCAAGGGTGAGCCATTGGATAAAGGGGAAGGGTACTGTGGAAGAGGGTTTTGACAATGGGATACTTGAGGGGAGGCATTCTTTGGTAGACCTTAGAAGGTTTGAGTCTCCTAGGGGGAAAAGGCTTGGAAGAGGAAGGGTTTTGGGAAGGTGGAGTCATTAGATGAGATTCAAGAAGAACTTATAAAAAAGGTGAAAAGGGAACATCCCTTGGGTGGATTCACCAGGAAATATAGGGAAGAGGCTTTGGTATAGCTTTCCAAAGTGTCGTTAGGGTTCGAAAGAGGATTCAAATCATTCCCGACAACGATTCCAAAATGTTTTCGCACAAGTTATAGGTTGGGAAAATCATAAACCAACCACCAATTGGTGACAACTTAGAGAGAACCTACCCAATTTCACCTTAGGAAGGTGTTCCCGTCACTTTAGAGGTGTGGTAGTCACCTCAAGGGGGGAATCCCAGTGACCTAGGGGGGATTGAGACAAAAAAATTTGATGTATGAATATATTCCCCTAAAGGTCAAGATTCTAGATGGAAAAGGGAACTTGGTAATGAGTCTTGATGGTTTTTTAAGGTTTCCAAATCTTTGAGTCACCCGCAAAGAGATAATGCATGCCCAATACACAAGGAAAACCAAGTATACACTGCAATGTATCAAGTGGAAAAACAAGTTAACATTGTTTTCCCTAATATCAACATTTATTAACAATATATATCAGCAATGAAATGGCACAATAAGATGCTAAAATAATACTAGAAATCAAGTAAAAGGTGGAAGATATAAAGTAGCTAAACACTAGTGAAACTCATGATTCAAAGACCAAGACACTAGCTGATCCAAAAATGATCCAGAAAAGACTAAGGACAACTCATAATTCACATAAGAAAATCAGGAAGCTCACAATGGCCTTGGTAGACATCAAAAGGGGAAAAATTCAAAGTCCTCAAAACTCAGTGAAAATGGCATCATCGGGAAGAGCATGTCGCAAGCTTTCTAATGGCATAAATGACTCATCAAACATAGTTACAGATCAAAAGATATTTGTGGTCAATGTTTTGGTCAACCTAGTCTAGTCAACAGGGATGAATCAACATCCGAATTGCTGACGTTAGCATCAATACATATGAAATTAGTGTCTGTACAATGTACATGGCACACACAGAGGGTGACATATGTCATGCTGACATCATCATGGTGACGTGGAAGCACCAGAGGATGCGATGTTTCACTCATTTTTGATATTTTTGGGTCAATCCGTGGACCAATGAGGAAGTTCCACGTGGTAGTCCGTAAAACCACGTGGCAGACTATAAGGGACGTGGCAGGATGACTGTGAAAGTGGATGGCATGGCCCTATGGTTGGATACCACGTGGCCCAGTCATGGGCTTCCATGTGGCAGTGAGAAAATGCCCAATGAGGGCTCGAAATCAAATTTTCAAAAAAAAAAAAGGGGGCCCACCAAATATGGCAGCCAAACTACAACTCCGATGAATCTAAATAGTAAAATACCAACTTGGCGACATTTCCAAACATATATATATATATATATATATATATATATATATAAAGCCAAAAGGGGAGGCTCACGGGCTCAACCCCAAGACCTCCCCTATCCAATACCTTACAATAGATTTTTCCAACCATTGGGCCAACGAACTTCATTGGTTAGTCCACCTGACATTTCACTTAAATATTGAGTCTTCCCACAGACGGGAAGAGGGTGCTCGATGGTACGACCAAGCACAATTGTTGAGATGCAGTACAAAGAATTGATTGTAGGGTGTAGGCACGCAAATTGAGATGATACTTCTCAAGGGCATGGGAGTGCTAGAGTCAGATTGAGGTGTGGAGACAATCATTTTTGGGTAATTCGATGCCACAAATTCAATGGTGTTGTTTTTTTTTTGATCTAAGAAAACATTCTGTAGATTATGATCTTTATTTTATGAGAAGAACAAAATGAATACAGATTATTAAAATATGCTTAACACAGAATAACAAAGATGTAGTAAAATTGGTTTTCTATTCAATAAGAAAATAAGATGGAACTGTAAAATGCAGCGGAAAACAAGCTCGCTGGAATGGTGGCGGCTTATCTCTGAGAAGAGATGTGAGGGTTGTGCTTGCTCATAAGGAGATCATTACAATGAGGCTTTGAAGGCATTTTTAAAATAAAAAGGAATGTCAAAAAACCTAGACATCCAAAAGCCTAACCCTAGGAGATGAAGCACCAAAAGTCATGTGGGCCCGGTTCGGGTAAGTTAGTACATCAACTTCGCGGGGTTGTAACTTTTTCATACGATCTTCGTTTTAGGCACACAATATCCCATTGGAAAGGTCTAACCGAAAAGAATGATTTTCAAGTGGCCTAGGTCAGTGACTATAGCAATCACTTGGGCCCCAAATCCCCAAAACACGTCGTTTAGGGCCTCAAAACGACCCCAGAAGTTTGGAACCCGAAAAATTGTCGAAAAACTGCCAAGGTGGAAAACTGTTTTTTGAGCTAGTGGAATAGGTGGGTGGCCACTGATATCCACCTATATCAATCCTCCCTCCTTAGGAAGAAATGGTCTCCATTGCGTTGAGTTCCCCCATCAGATGAGGAAATTTCTACAATATTTATCCCTGGGTGAGCCACTTGCCTTGGTACAGGTGTTGCCCTGCTTTGACGACTTGATAAAGCTAGATCCTTTGTTTTCAAGTGCCCTTGATCTATGTGTCCACAATATGATCACTGGATGTCCATTGCATGAAGTCAGGGTTGATCTCTGTTGGTGTCAACTGCTCTGTTATCTCTGAGGTGTCTAATAATGGTGGGAAATATAGCCGAAGGAGAGCCACATTGAAGAATGGGTGTAATCCAAGGAAAGTGGGAATGTTGAGCTCATAATCATTATCACCCACAGCCTTGGTGATGGTTTGCGTCCCATAATGGAGTGGGAGGAGATTTCAATGGGGCCCTATAAGGCATTCTTTCTACAAGTGAAACCAAACTTTTTTGCCCACCTGAAACTTATGTGGCACCCGATGTTGATCATGGTGTTGCTTGTACTTGGCATTAGACTTATATAGAATATCCTGAATCTATTGGTAGATGTGTTGGATCCTCTCAATGAATCGGGTGGCTTTGTCAGCTTTTGGTGGATCATGGGATGAGTTGGTTGAGGTGGTCGCCAAGAGTAGTGTAACATCCATGGGGCCCAATGGTTGGAATCCCAACCCCACCTGAAAGGGATTGTGTCCAGTCAAGCTATGCAGGGCTCATTTGTAGCTATGTTGGACATAGGGAAGACTCTCATCCCATGTGTGCGAGTTTTTTTAATTGTACATGTGCAGGATATGTACGATCATCTGATTGATGACCTCAGCTTGGCCATCTGTCTAGGGGTGGAAGGAAGTGGATTTGGTGAGCTTGGTATCCAACAGTGACCAGAGGCTTGATCATAATGTGTTGAGGAACCGATTGTCATGGTATGATATAATGGTTTTTGGGATCCCAAAATGTGCCCATACTCGTTCAAAAAAGAGCTTGGTAGTGGCTTATGTTGTGATGTTCTTCTTACAGGAAGCTAGAATCGCCATGTTGGAAAAGCGATCAACAACCAAAAAAACACAGTAATTTCCCCTCTTGGTGGAAGGGAGGGTCCATTGAGATGGATTCCCATGACCCTTCAAGAGTAGGAAGAGGGGTGTACAGGCCTTGTTTCTTATAACTATATATATATATATATATATTCTTATAACTATAAAGCCAAAAGGGGAGGCTCACGGGCTCAACCCCGAGACCTCCCCTTATCCAACACCTTACAATAGCTTTTTCCAACCATTGGGCCAACGAACTTCATTGGTTAGTCCACCTGACATTTCACTTAAATGTTGAGTCTTCCCACGGACGGGAAGAGGGCGCTCGATGGTACGACCAAGCACAATTGTTGAGACGTAGTACAAAGAATTGATTGTAGGGTGTAGGCACGAAAATTGAGATGATACTTCTCAAGGGCATGGGAGTGCCAAAGTCATATTGAGGCGTGGAGACAATCATTTTTGGGTAATTCGATGCTATGGATTCAATGGTGTTGTTTTTTTTTTTCTGATCTAAGAAAAAATTCTGTAGATTATGATCTTTATTTTATGAGAAGAACAAAATGAATACAGATTATTAAAATATGCTTAACACAGAATAACAAAGATGCAGTAAAATTGGTTTTCTATTCAATAAGAAAATAAAATGGAACTGTAAAATGCAGCGGAAAACAAGCTCGCTGGAATGGTGGCGGCTTATCTCTGAGAAGAGATTTGAGGGTTGCGCTTGCTCATAAGGAGATCATTACAATGAGGCTTTGAAGGCATTTTTAAAATAAAAAGGAATGTAAAAAAACCTAGACATCCAAAAGCCTAACCCTAGGAGATGAAGCGCCAAAAGTCATGTGGGCCCGGTTCGGGTAAGTTAGTACATCAACTTCTCGGGGTTGTAACTTTTTCATATGATCTTCGTTTTAGGCACACAATATCCCATTGGAAAGGTCTAACCGAAAAGAATGATTTTCAAGTGGCCTAGGTCAGTGACTATAGAAATCACTTGGGCCCCAAATCCCCAAAACACGTCGTTTAGGGCCTCAAAACGACCCCAGAAGTTTGGAACCCGAAAAACTGTCGAAAAACTGCCAAGGTGGAAAACTGTTTTTTGAGTCAGTGGAATAGGTGGGTGGCCACCGATATCTACCTATATCAATCCCCCTCCTTAGGAAGAAATGTACTCCATTGCGTTGATTTCCCCCATCAGATGAGGAAATTTCTACAAAATTTAGCCCTGGGTGAGCCACTTGCCTTGGTACAGGTGTTGCCCTGCTTTGACGACTTGATAAATCTAGATCCTTTGTTTTCAAGTGCCCTTGATATATGTGTCCACAATATGATCACTGGATGTCCGTTGCATGAATTCAGGGTTGATCTATGTTGGTGTCAACTGCTCTGTTATCTCTGAGGTGTCTAATAATGGTGGGAAATATAGCCGAAGGAGAGCCACATTGAAGAATGGGTGTAAGCCAAGGAAAGTGGGAATGTTGAGCTCATAATCATTATCACCCACGGCCTTGGTGATGGTTTGTGTCCCATAATGGAGTGGGAGGAGATTTCGATGGGGCCCTATAAGGCATTCTTTCTACAAGTGAAACCAAACTTTTTCGCCCACCTGAAACTTATGTGGCACCCGATGTTGATCATGGTGCTGCTTGTACTTGGCATTAGACTTATATAGAATATCCTGAATCTATTGGTAGATGTGTTGGATCCTCTCAATGAATCGGGTGGCTTTGTCAGCTTATGGTGGATCATGGGATGAGTTGGTTGAGGTGGTCGCCAAGAGTAGTGTATCATCCATGGGGCCCAATGGTTGGAATCCCAACCCCACCTGAAAGGGATTGTGTCCAGTCAAGCTATGCAGGGCTCATTTGTAGCTATGTTGGACATAGGGAAGACTCTCATCCCATGTGTGGGAGTTTTTTTAATTGTACATGTGCAGGATATGTACGATCATCCGATTGATGACCTCAGTTTGGCCATCTGTCTGGGGGTGGAAGTAAGTGGATTTGGTGATCTTGGTATCCAACAGTGACCAGAGACTCGATCATAATGTGTTGAGGAACCGATTGTCATGGTATGATATAATGGTTTTTGGGATCCCAAAATGTGCCCATACTCGTTCAAAAAAGAGCTTGGTAGTGGCTTCTGTTGTGATGTTCTTCTTACAGGCGGCTAGAATCGCCATGTTGGAAAAGCGATCAACAACCAAAAAAACACAGTAATTTCCCCTCTTGGTGGAAGGGAGGCCCGACATGTAGTCCATTGAGATGGATTCCCATGACCCTTCAAGAGTAGGAAGAGGGGTGTACAGGCCTTGTTTCTTAGTGGTCGGTTTAGAAATAGCACAGGCGGTGCAGGACCTGATATACTTGCCGACATCCTATTGAAATTTTGGCAAGTAGAAATGTTTCTACAACACTGCCATTGTCTTTTCGACGCCAAAGTGTCCTTCCACCTGACTGTAGTGAGCTTCCCAAATCATATTCACATGCTCTCTTTATGGAACTTAGATATGGCCCGGATGACACAACAACCCGTCTTGAATATGGAAATTAGTGACCACTGAGTTGGCGCCAAACATTTGGTAGGTGGTGGAGAAGTCAGGGTCTATATCGTAGAGGTGGGGCCATCCAGAGGTCTCGTGGTCACAAGAGTCTAGCATTGTGGCGAGTGTCTCGACTGGAGTTCGGCTGAGGCAATCAACAAATCCGTTGGTACTTCCTATTTTATACCTTATGTTGAGGTGGAATTGTTGTAAGTATGTGGACCACTTATGATGGTGGTCATTCTGCAATTTTCCTTGGGTCTGCATGAACTGTAGTGGCTTGTGATCAGTGTGGATGACTGTCTCCTTCTAAAGAATGTAATGTCTCCACTGGAAGCAGGCTTGCACAATGTAGTACATTTCTTTGTCATAACTAGGGTACTTACAGACAACATATGATAGTGTCTCACTATGATATTCCATGGGGTGGTCGTGTTGAGTGAGAACAATGCCCACAACATAGTATGAAGCATTTTTCTCAATGTCAAATGGATGTTGCAGGTCCAGTAATGAAAGTATTGGGGATGAGCACAAATGCTTCTTCAATTCATTCGAAGGCTTTTTTTTGGGATAGGCCCCACACAAATGTTTCCTTACTTCCACCCCTGGTTACTTCGTTGAGGGCTCATGTGATATGAGAGAATCCCAACATGAATCTGCGATAGAAATTGACAAGGTCCAAGAAGCTCTAAAGTTCAGTGAGTGTGGTTGGGGTTGGCCAGTCATAGATGACTTGGATCTTGGATGGATCCACATGCACACCATGATGATCAACGACGTAGCCTAAGTAATGGACCTTGTCCATGTCGAAGGATCATTTTTCCAAGTTTTCATATAGTTTGTGATGTCGCAGGGTATGTAAAACCTGTTGAATATTCTGCAAGTGTTCCACCCAATTCTTGCTATAGATGAGGATTTCATCCAGATACACCACTACAAAAGTATTGGTGAAAGGTTGTAGGATATCATCCATAATCCTCATAAAATTTGTTGGAGAATTTTCAAACCAAAGGGCATGAATAACTATTCAAAAAGACCTTCTTTTGAATTGAAGGTGGTCTTCCATACATTTGTTTGTTCTATTGGGCCATGGTGGTAGCTAGACTTTATATCAATCTTACTGAAGTATTTGGCCCCTGTGAGATGATCAAGGAGGTCATCGATTCGGGGAATCAGGTACCATTTTCGGACTGTGATTTTATTCAGGGCCCGGTAATCAATGCAGAGTCACTAGGTCCCCTCTTTCTTCTACACCAACACGATTGGGCTCCCACAAGGTGATGAGCTGGGACAGATGTGCCCCTTATGGAGCAGTTCTTGGATATACCTCTTGATCTCCTTTTTTTTTAACAGAGAGTGGTGGTAGATTGGCCCATTGGGTAGCGATGCGCCTAGGGTCATATCGATGAGATTCTTGACCTGGAAGTGTAGAGGTACCCTAATAGGAGAGGATAAGATATCTGAGTATTCTTTCACAACCTTATCCACTTGTTTCTGTTGTGTGGAGAGATCGGTCATGGAGGCCCTGGATGTGGCTATGATATTTTTCTCACTCTAAGAATGAATCATGAAGAAGACAAATTTCTCGGTCTGAGAGATGACCTTCCTACATTGCTTGGAAAAGATCAAGGAAATATCAATAGGAGGGATTGCCTCGGGTATCCTGTACAATTTCCTATTCAAAGTAATAATAACACTATGAGGCCTAGACTCATATACAATATGACATTTTGATAAATAAGGTTGGCCCAAAAGAACATTACAAACTCCAAGAGGAGCAACATCACACAATACCTCATCTTTGAAAGGCTTGATGTCACACGATAGTCAACACTGTTGGTTGACATGAAGATCGTTTCCTTGGTGAAGCTATCCAATGGTGTAGGGTTGTGGGTACGATGTTGTCAGCATGTCTAGGCACTTGATGACCTCTACTGAGATTAGTTTCTTCTGGCTACCGCTATCAACGATGAAGTGTAGCGAGGTTCCTTTTACCCACATATGTGAATGGAATAGGTGCTCGCCTTCTTCTGGCTCGTCTGGTTCACCAGGTTGGAGCTTGGTGGTAGAAACAATGGCATTCTACGTCAATGATCTGTCTTCCCCTTTCTAGTTCTAAATCATAGTTAGAACCCACATATGATTCATAGGCTTTCACTTCGGCCACCAATGACTACTTTGAGCGACAATCAACAGTGTTATCCTAAGGGCTCTTATGGAAGTTGCACCACTTCTCAGTATATTTATTTGTCTTTACGTTGTCCTTGTTTTCTTGCGGGTTGGACTGGTTTTCCTGATATTGTCCATATTTTCTTTGTCCTTTTTTCTATGGGTTGGGGCTGCCCTTTCCTGGATTTTGCTGTGAGGGGTTCCCAGGCCCAAATTGCCACGTCTTTTATTTGAGCTTCTTCTTGATTTTGATGACATATCGGTAGGCCGCACCCAAGGACGAGATGTACAAAAATTCCATTTTGGTATGGATGTATCTATGCAGAGTACTGGGATAATTCAACACCATATGTCATTCTGAATCTTTGATACCCAGCTTGGTGTTTAAGGTATGGAAGATATTTGTGAACTCTGGCACTGCTTGGTCTCTTTCTTACCGTAGTGTGGTCCATTTGGTATACAAGTCGTCATATATTATGAAAGGGTAGTATTGTTCTTTAATAGCATCCCTGAAGGATTCCTAGGTGGCCACAACTGTAAATAATTAGGGTTCCTCTATTTCATTTTTCTCACAGAAAGTTTCCCACCAATCTTTGACATGGGGAGCGACTTTGAGGAGCGCAATAGTAATTTTTTCTCTATTCGAAAATTTATGGACAGAAAAATACCCTTCTAGTAGATTCAACCACTTGTCTACAACATCTGCATCTATCTGACCTTAAAATATAGGATAATCGAAGTTTATTTGTACCTTGAAGGGGGCGGCACCTCCGCTCAAGAAATATGTGTCGCCTATTGGTAGCCACTGAAGGATTGCGCGAAACTATCCATCATCTCGTTCCTATGTTGCATGAGGTATTCCTCAATAAACTTTTTGAAATGATCTCTTGTCCTATCATATTTCTTTTCTCCTTCCATGAGAGGTCACTTGGGCGTGCGAGTGCTTTTGTCCTCAAGAGAAACAAGCTCAAGACTCAATTCTTTGTACCTTGACCTTGTTGGGGACATGCATTAAGATGACAAGGAGAAGACTGATCTGATACCACAGATTTAGATTTTATGAGCAGAACTAAATGAATATAGATTATTAAAATATTCTTAACACAGAATAACAGAGATACGGTAAAACCAATTTTATATTCAATAAGGAAATAAGTTGAAACTGTAAAATGTAGTGGAAAACAAGCTTGTTGGAATGGTGGTGGTTTATCTTTGAGAAGAGATGTGACATATGCGCTTGCTCACAAGGATATCATTACACTGAGGCTTTGAAGGCATTTTTACAATAAACAGGAATGTCAAAAACCCTAGACATCCAAAAACCTAACCCTAGGAGATGAAGCGCGAAAAGTCATGTGGGCCCCTTTTGGGTAAGTTAGTACATCAACTTCTTGGGGTCGTAATGTTTGCATATGATATTTTTTTTAGTCGCACAACATCCCATTAGAAAGGTCTAACCGAGAAGAACGATTTTCGACTGGCCTAGGGTAGTGCCTTTAATAGACACTTGGGCCCCAAATCCCCAAAAAACATCGTTTAGGGCCTCAAAATATCCCTAGAAGTTTGGAACCCGAAAAACTGCTGAAAAAAATGCCAAGGTGCAAAACTGTTATTCGAGCCAGTGGAATAGGTGGGTGGCCACCAATATCCACCTAGATCAGCTTAATTTCAGAATGAGGTATACTTTTTTTTTTCCAAATTCTTTTGCTGAGTTAATAAAAAGGCCTACCCATTTGAGAGAAGGACTTGGAGATGTAGTCCACCAGGGACGAACTCCGTTATCAAGTTTCTGTGTTCATATTTGATGCTTATGTCTCTTCATTATTGATCTTTTCCTTCTTTGTGGTGGACTTTAATTTATGCTCATTTAATACAATTCTTTATAAGTCACTTCAATGAAAAGATCTTGGATCATGTTGGTATCAGAACAATCATCTTTGACTTGAATTGTTGAGTGTAAATGCTTACTAGGGCTAAGAATAAGCAGGGTGAAGGAAATATTAAGATTTTCAATCCCGAAGTTGGTCATGCATCCTGAAGGAAGAAAATGGCAGAGGAGGACAAGTGTGATAACCAGTAGAAAAACTTCCATATGGTATTTTATCACATGTCAGAAATGGTCGAGCGAATGTATGGAGACTATGAGAAGAGGATGAAGAATAAATGGAAGAAAAAGGAAGCACAAGCTGAAGATAATTATTTAGTAAATCAAGGGGTTGGAGGAGACCCTCATGAGCCTCCATATTCACCATCAAGTTCTATTTCTTCTTCCTCTGAACATTCTCATCATTCTATCCATAAAACTTCTTTTAAGAAACCATTATTAAAGCTTGATGTAAAATTTTCTTTACCTATGTTTAATGGAGTTGCTAATCCTGAAAAGCTAGATAATTGGATCCGACGGGTTGAAGTATATGGTTGTGTTTAACAGATTGATGAAGAGGAAGTTAAAGTGAAATTGGCTTCTCTTCGGTTGGAAGGCACCGCTCTCATATGGTGGGATAGAAAACTTCAGGACATAAGTAAGTGTAGTAATCTTATTTCCTCATGGTCAGAATTTAAATCAGCGATAAGGAAGAAATTTTATCCATTGGGTTATTTACATAAAGCAATGATGGAATGGAAAACTTTAAGACAAAGTAAATGTCAAACTGTACAAAGTTTCACAGAAGAATTTAGGAAGAAAGCTCTTGCATTAAACATTCCTTTGGATTCTTATGAAACTTTAATTAAGTATATTGGTGCACTTCATAGTTATATTCGTGATACTTTGCTATTGTTTAACCCCACTAGTCTTGACGAAGTTTGTGTGCAAGCCACTCACCTTGAGAATAGGGGAAAGAATGTTCAAGAAGATCCCACAAAGAAGCCTTCCAATCTCCCACATAAGAAGTTTAAGAAGTTTTAAAGGAAGGACAAAAAGACCGCCAGTGTAAAGAGAGAAGAAGGAAAATTGTCTTGCACTCA
Organism: Picea engelmannii; assembly: GCA_009831015.1. Lineage (NCBI taxonomy): Eukaryota > Viridiplantae > Streptophyta > Pinopsida > Pinales > Pinaceae > Picea > Picea engelmannii. Next base: position 36,501 of record ML817784.1, on the reverse strand, counting down.
TTGCAAAGAAAAGTGTTCACGATGATGAACATTGTTGGAAACTACATCCATAGAAGAGACCAAAGTAGTTCGGTGGAAAGGGGAAGACAAAGACCGTTTCTACAATGAAACAATATCTTGGTTCTGATTCATGAGATGAAGGAAAGATCACATCGGTTGGAGTACAAGGTAAAGATTCCCTTCATGCTATTTCAAATTCTAATAATGAATCTCATGATGATGAAATAAAGAGGAATGAATTATTTCATATAAGAGTTGTATCATTGTTAGATTTAGGTTCCCAATTAAAATTGATATCTGAAGCACTTGTCAAAAAGATGGGTCTTGAAACTAAACCACATCCAAAGCCTTATCCTCTTGGTTGGGTATGTGATAAAGAAAAACTTAATGTCACCAAGCAATGTAGGGTCAGATTTGCTATTTCTTCAAAGTTGATTGATGAAGTGGATTTGGATGTTGTATCACTTGATATATGTGTCATAGTGTTGGGGAGTCCTTATCTTTATGATAGAAAATCAGTCTTATTTCGTCATGAGAACAAATATCACCTTACTAAGGGGGGAGTGGAATATATTGTTAGAGCCCATAGCATGAGGGTAAACACAATACTTGTTAGTGCAGGACAAATGAAGAGATTCATAAACACTAATAAGAGATATGTACTCATGGTCGTAAGGGAGAAATATGTCGGAACATCTAACACTTTCCAAGGATGTGATCCTTCTCATAAGAAAGAATTAATTGATATTGTTTCTAAGTATGATGATATTTTCCAAGAACCAGATGGATTACCTCCTAAGAGGGAAATCCAACATGAAATACATCTTCAGAAGGGTTCTCCTCTTCCTAATGTGGGAATGTGCATGATTTCATTTGTAGAGATGACAGAGATCAATAAGCAGGTACAAGGCTTATTGGATCAAGGGGTCATCAGGCCTAGCTCATCTCCTTGTGGTTATTCAATCGTGATGGTGCCAAAGAAACATGGCACATGGTGAATGTGTGTCGATTACCAGGACTTAAATAAAATCACGGTGAAAACTTGATACCCTCTTCCTCATATAGATTATTTACTTGATAATTAAAGAATGTTGTTTATTTCACTAAGTTGGATTTGCACAGTGGATACCATCAGATCAGGGTTGCAGAACAAGATTCATGGAATACTGCCTTTAAAATGGAATAGGGATTGTTTGAGTGGTTAGTTATGTCGTTTGGGCTTTGTAATGCTCCGACAACCTTCATGCGTGTGATGAATGAAGTATTCAGGACATTTCTAAATGATTTTGTGATTGTATATTTAGACAATATTCTTATATTTAGAGGGACTTGGGATGAACATGTAATGCATATAAAGCAAGTATTGGATACTTTGCAAAGGGAAAAGTTGTATGTAAAATTTTCCAAATGTGAATTTGGTAAGATTTCACTTATGTACTTAGGTCATATTGTAGGAGGAGGACAATTGAAAATTAATCCTTCCAAGATTGATGTAATTGTAAATTGGCATGAGCCTGAAAGTGTAACCAAAATATGGAGCTTCTTAGGTGCAGTCCAGTATTGGAGGAGATTCATTTCAAAATTCTCCTTTATAGTAGCTCCTTTGTATGCCTTAACTAGTGTGAAGAACACTTTTCAGTGGGGAGGAAATCAACCAAAATATTTCGACACTTTGAAGGAAAATATCAGTACTGCGCTAGTATTAGCATTGTCGAATCTTCAACATCCCTTCGAGATCGAGATAGATTCCAGCGGATACGCCATGGGTGCAGTATTGATGCAATATCATAAGCCTATCTGTTACCACTCTAAAACTTTTAACCAAGTTGTTGTTAACTATCCTACATATGATAAAGAGTTGTATGCATTAGGAAAGAAACCAAAATATTTTGACACTTTGAAGGAAAAGATCAGTACCGCACCAGTATTAGCATTGTCAAATATTCAACATCCCTTCGAGATCGATATAGATTCCAAAAAATACACCATGGGTGCATTATTGATGCAATATCGTAAGCCTATCTGTTACAACTCTGAAACTTTTAACCAAGTTGTTGTTAACTATCCTACATATGATAAAGAGTTGTATGCATTAGTTCAAAGTGTAAAGAAATGGAAGCACTATTTGTTAGGGAAAAAAACAATCATATATACAGATCATCAAACCCTACAGTATCTCCAAGAATATACCAAATTGCAACAATATCGACATTATATATGGATGGGTTTCCTACAACAATTTCATTTGGTAATCAAGTACGAAAAGGGTACGAGTAACAAGGTAGTTGATATGCTTTCTAGACCTCCTATTGTTGCTTCTATTATTTTGAAAAATGCTTCTTTATCTCATGATAGTTATGTGGAACAATATCCCATTGATGAATATTTTAAAGAAGTATATGAGAAGCTAACCCATGGTGCATGGGTAGAGAACTATTGTCTGCAGGGAAAACTACTCTACCATCTTGGAAAGTTGTGTATTCCTACAAGTGAACGAGTCCATGTAATATGAGAACCTCACACTTCTCTTGTGTTTGGGAATTTTTGGGTAGGAAAAACTATGGTTCATCTACAGAGGTTTTGTTACTAGACTTAGATGAAAGCAATTGTAACTAAATATGTAAATGGGTGTGTCATGTATTCTAATTGTAAGACCACTAATAGAAAATTGGGGCTATACTCACCACTGTTTGTTCCATCCCATCCAAGGGAAAGTATCTCCATGGATTTTGTAGGGGGTTTACCAATGTCGAAAAGGGGTCATGAATATTTATATGTTGTAGTGGATAGGTTCAACAAGATGTGTATCTTAATGCCATGTAAAAATAATATCATTGTTGAGAAGAATACTAATCTATTCTTCCAGTATGTTTGGGTTCACTTTGGGTTACCCACATCCATTATCTTGGATCGCGATACTCAATTCCTAGGGGATTTTTGGACAAGTTTGTGGAGAATGATGGACACAAGTTGAATAGGAGCATTGATTTCCATCCACAGACCGATGGACAAACAAAGGTTGTTAATCGTACAGTGGTACTTTTTCTTTGAGGCTACTGCAGCAAGCATCCCAAGTTATGGGATGAACAAATACCCTATGTACAACATGCTTACAA
>ML817784.1:16998-31162 GCA_009831015.1 Picea engelmannii | reverse complement strand
ATATATATATATATATATATATATATATATATATATATATATATATTTATTTATTTATTTATTTATAACTATAACCCAAAAGGGGAGGCCCACGGGCTCGACCCCGAGACCTCCCCCTATCCAACGCCTTACAATAGCATCTGCCAACCATTGGGCCAATGGACTCTGTTGGTTAGTGCAAACATGAAAATTGAGATGAGATTTCTCAAGGTCCTGGGAGTGCCAGAGTTGGATTGAGGCATGGAGACAGTCATTTTTGGGTAATTTGACACCACGAATTCAATGGTGTTGTTTGTTTTCTGATCTGAGAAAAAAATTATACAACTTAATTCCAGAATGAGGTATATTTATGTATTTTGCCAAAGTCTTTTGTTGAGTTAATAAAAAGGCCTACCCATTTGAGAGCACGACCCGAAGACGTAGTCGACCAGGGATGAACTACGTTATCAAGTTTTTGTGTTCATATTTGATGCTTATGTATCTTAATTATTGAGATTTTACTTCTTTATGGTGCACTTTAATTTATGCTCAAATGGCATCCACCACATCAGCTGGCTTTAGAGAGGTAATGGGCCTTGGTTGGAGGGTGTATGATATAATGAGTGGCCACAACCGTGTGACAAGGTTGAGTGTCAGGGGGACACCAAGACTGAGAATAAGTTGTGCTAGAGGCGGGTCAAGGTGAACAAATTCAGAGGGTAGAGGCAAGTGACCTGTGAAGTACTCTGAATATATGGACGATGTCGGCAAGGGTAAATGAGAAGCAATGCTCCAACCAAGGGTGACATGGGTTGCGTGTGGCCAAAAAGGAAGCAAGTCACCAACGGTGACGAAAAAAGGAAATGACTGAAAATAAAGCTGTTTGTACAATAAATAATGAATAATTTTGGGGAAAAAAGTACAAATACAGAAATGGGTGCCCCAATGTGAAATGAGTGCCCCAGGGAGGGCAGAAATTTCGTGGAAAACTGATGAAGGGTGGGGGCCCCATTGGTGAGTTTCTGTATGAGGTAGGTGAAATGAAGATAGGTTCGCAGATGGGCAAACTAATGGTGGATGAAATGGAGGGTTCATGATCCTGCGGAGGTGCAGGTAAAAAGAATAGAACCATAGAGAGCTGATCCAGGAGTCCATATTGGAAGCTAGCAAAATGAGGAGAAGAAGTATGTGGTTGATTCACAACATGATGAAAGATTACCAGGACTCCCATCCCTAAAGGGTAATGAAGAACAACATGAGTGTCAAGAGTGCCAAAAGGTGCTATGAATGGGACAACTCATGTGGGTGAGAATGATACCGGGTTACAGTACCGATGATGCAAAATGGAGGCGTGGGTACTGCAGAGCCGGGAATGAGGGTCCTAAAGGCCAATATCAGCGGGTGTGACTGGAAATGTAAATGCAATAAAATGGGAGAGACTACATGCCAGTGCTGAATATACACTTGAAGGAATGATGTTGAGGGATGATGATCAAGTACCTGCACACATAACAACCAAATACCCAAAGTGAACAATATCTGAAGAGAATCGAAGATATGAGCATGTATTAGATAAATGTGACAATGCGCGTGCGTACCTAACCATGATATGAAAAAAAGGCGCCCCAGGGGCTCAGGATGAAAAGTGACCCAGGGACAGCGGTGATGTATGTGGTGGGACGCTGATCCCATGGCTGAAAACGGTTTGAAAAATGGACACCTTGGGCTCCCGGAATGGTGAGTGGAAGTTTGGAAAAAGGGCTATATATAGTTGTAGGGCCCACATTGCCACCTCATTTGTACCTACTGCAACAGTGACTGGACGAGAAGATTTCAGAGGAGATTTGGTGATTTAGGGAGGATGAGGCGGTCGATCGACGTTCTGCGAGTTTCAGGTTAGTGGTTTGATCCTCCTGCATAGAACTAGGTTTTCAATTTTTGGGCAGGGTAGGTATGGGGGGCTGTACAGGGGGTTTGAGGGGATTTTGTATGGGGTGTGGGCCCACATGCGCGGGAGATCCGGTGGAAGGCGCGCATAGGTGCGTGCCTGTCCACCGGATACACGCGCATCAATGTGTGATAGAAAGAATTTAAGGCGCGCCCGAGGGGTGCGCCTGTGTTGTGAACAGGCACGCATTAGTGCGCGCCTGTGGGTTTGATAGGCGCGCACTAGAGTGCACCTGTAGGGTGGACAGGTGCGCTCACGAGCGTGCCTGTGAGGAAAACAGGTGCGCATTGGTGCATCCCTGTGCAGTGGACAGGTGCGCATATGTGCGGGCCTGTGTAGTGAGCAGGCGTGCATGTGTGTGCACCTGTGGGTGATAAAACTGCGCCTAGGAGGCAAGGTTGAAGGATAAAAAATGAGTCTTTTGGATGCTGTTGATGGGTAGCTGAGCTGATATAGGACTCTGTTTTGTGTGCAGGTGGCAAGCAGTGACTATGGCTGTTCGGTGGCATGATCGAGACTGGTCGCAATTGCGAGATGTTGTGGCCAATGAAGGGCCTGCGGTGCGAGCGACTTTAACAACCTGTGGGTTGCTAAAGTTCTTTGAGTGCCCATTGATACGGGCACAAGAGTACTTACTACAGTTCCTGCTCCAGATGTGGAGTCCGGAGTTGCGCTGCTTCCTCGTGCGAGGAGAGTAGATCCCCTTCACTGTGGTGGAGGATGTATATTTTTTGACTAGGCTCCCCTTTCGGGGAACGCCTCTACCGGTAGAGCCTGTGCTGTCGAGGGATACAACCCTGGTGACGATCGCCGAGTGATATTGCTCAGGCAAGAACATCATGTCAGGGACGGTGGTGAGCATCAGTGCTATTGATGCCTTAGCATATCGCTATATAGCGGCGATGATTGTTCGTGTGTATGGGTCACTTGCGACCCAACGGATTAGTGGTGGCCAGATGTTGGTGTTGGAGAGGGTGGTGGTGGGCCACGAGCGGTTCGCATGGGGGCTGAAGTTACATGTGCGGATGATCGCGCAGTTGGACCGTTGTCGGTCCACAGGTATAGGAGAGTTTGCATTTGGCTCGATCCTAGTAGCATGGTTTTTGGAGAGGGTGTCGATGTTGCACCCAAGGGTTTTGCTAGAGATGCCAGGGGCACGAGAGCTGCATTTGAGGTGGTGGTATTTAGTTTTGGTTTGCCACGGTGGTGGCGAAGGTGGCCATTACTTTTCAGCTCAGGCGGCACATATATGGTGACAGATGCCGCAGGTCATACTTCGGTACCCCTATGCTGGGGTGGACTTCCGGGGGGACCTGGACATGGTGCTGCCTCCTAGGGAGGTATTTGACCATCGAGGTATGCTGAGTGTGTGTATGTTTTTGATTTATGTTATGTTTTTGAGATATCAGTTCAGATGTATGTGATGTAGATGCTGATACGATCTGCTATTTTTGTTTGGTGCATGTGCAGATGTGGCACCTCGCGGGTGCGAGGTGGAGATGCAGACAGTGCCGACCCAGCGAGAGCCGGAGAGACTTCCACGTGGAGAGAGACGTCAGTAGGATGAGGTCGTGGGGTGACCAGCAGAGCCCGAGAGGGCAACGAGGAGGTGTCGGTTCGATGACCCTGGTGCGGGGCCATCACATGCTCCTCCGGCGGCAGCCGGAGTGGACTTTGATGATATACGCCGTCGTCTAGAGACGGTGTTACAGGACGTGCCTGAGGGCATGTGGATACGCATCCAGGATGAGGGGTTCCTGGAGCAGTGTATAGGAGTACCGCCACCATGGCAGGGTATAGTGCGACGAGCAGTTGTGCTTGCCACGCTGATGAGTGGACGCCTGTCGCCGGGGCAGGAGGGTCTTGTGGGTGTTCCACCACCACCGCCTGGGGCAGGTGGGGGTGGGCCACCACCTCCTCCTGAGGGAGGAGCTGGTGGGGGTGCGATAGAGGCACCCTGATGTATGATGTATACCTTTTTGATTGTATATAGGCTGGTGAGCCGTTTTTTGTACCAAGGTGTTGTATTGGCCTACGGATACATGTATTTTTTGTATGTGAACATGTGGATGGCCTGATGGGCCGATATATATATATGAGTACACATATTTTTTTGAGATCTGACTGTTGTCTACATATGTTTTTTGTTGATGATTATGATGATGTCTATTCTATCTATATGTTATGACATGATTTATGAGATGTTTATGTATGTGTAGCTTGATGTGATATATGCCATTCTAACACCATGTTAGCTATTTCATCTGTTGTTTGATTCAATTGTCTTGGAATGTGTGTAAATGTAATGGAATCAAAATGTCGAGATAACAATCTAACCTGTAGGTATTTGCGAAAGAGGCACGGATCGCGTACATGGTAAACATTGTTGAGATGGAGAATGACTAGTTGAGAGTCGAGGAAAACGCTAAGGTGACGAATATGATGATGCTGGGCATCGGTTAGGAGGGCAATGAAAACAGTGTATTTGACTTGGTTGTTGGTTGTTGGCTCCAAACATATGCCGCTTGAATGTAGCATTTCGTGTGAGGGGGTGTATAGAGTCCAAGCCGCCGAAGCGAGATTTTGTGTCCAACGGCTGGCGCCGTCGGCATAACCAATGTGATAAGCTGGTGGAGGAAGCATCTATCAATAGCACAAAGGATATTTTAGACGTGAGGGAAGGAGAAAAAATATTAAAAAACGCTAGAAAAGAAAATAACCTAAAGTAGCATGACTACGTTTAACCATAAAATTTCTTGAGATATAACCCATTGACGAGTTCTTTGAGTGAGAGGCCTTCGGGGGAAGCCAGGATGTATGCACCTTTGGTGAGGCAATGTTGGATGATGTAAGGGCCATGCCAAAGTGATTTGAATTTTCCATGGCCAAAGGTATCATGGGCGATATCATAGGCCAAGACGAGGTCGCCTTCTCGGAATGAACGAAGGTTGACATGGCGATCAAAGGTAGCTTTGGATCATTTTTTAGCTGCCTCATTGTTCTGTAATGAAGATCAGTGATATTCATCCAGCGACTCCAAGTTTAGCAAGCACTGCTCCATTGGAGCAGTGTCAGGTAATAGCTCAATTGCGGTGCGTAGGGTGGGAATTTCGCACTCGATGGGAAGAGTTGCCTCAACCCCATGGACTAAATGGAATGGCGTGAAACCTGTAGCGGTCTTTACTGCCGTTCGATAAGCCCATAGCGTGGAAAATAACATATGATTCCAATTGGTCTTATGTTTATTAACCGTGCGCTGTAACATGGTCTTGAGGACTTTGTTCACTGCCTCGACCTGTCCGTTTGACTGAGGGTAATAAGGCGAGGAAAAATCGTGAGAGAATCCTAGCCGAGATGAGATTTCAACGAAGATCTCATTGTCAAAGTGTTTCCCATGGTCGAAAATGAGTTGGAGTGGTACTCCGAACCGGGATATGACGTGGTTAAAGAAAAAACGCGTTGCAGTGTCAGCGGTGTTGTTGAAGGTGGTCATAGATTCGGCCCATTTGGTGAAGTAATCAACGGTGACAAAAATGTATTTGTGACCATTGATGGAGGGGGGATTACAAGTCATAAATTCGATGCCCCATTTACAAAAGGGGCCTGCAGTAATGACAGGGTGAAGAAGAGCGGGGGGAGCATGGGCTTTGTTGGCATAGAGCTGACATTGCTCACATCGTTTCACGGCATGAATGCAATCATGAAACAAGGTAGGCCAAAAGTAACCGGCTCGGATAATATTTTGAGCAGTGGATATACCCGAAAGATGGCCCCCACATGCGCCATTGTGGCAGTCGTTTAAGACTTTGTCGGCCTCGTCAATAGTCAGGCAGTGACGAAGGATGGTGTCGACGCCCTGCCGGTATAGGATGTCTCCGATGAGGAGATAGCGGGGGGCCTGATGGCGAATGCACCGATGATCATCTCGTGATAAGTGGTTATCGAAATTTTGAGTTTGTAGGTAGACGAGAAGGTCACCATACCAAGGATCATCTGAAGCGATGTAAAAGAGATGTTCGTTAGGAAAGTCGATGTTGACGGGGGCACTGGGTGTGTTGGAGGGGAGGGCCGTGACAAGTTCAACGAGAACGAGGGCCTTCTTACTCTTAGGTGTTGAGAACTCGAGGTCATACTCCTGAAGAATAACGATCCATCGAGAGAATTTTCCGTTAACTTGGCGACGACTGAGCAAGTATTGCATAGGGTTGGAATCTGCAACGACTTTTGTGGTGCGAAGCAGAATGTAATGGCGTAGTTTCTGGACTATAAGGACAACTGCAAGAGCTAGTTTCTCTTCGTGTTTATACTTCAAGGGTGGTCCTGAGAGGTTCTTACTAACGTAGTAAATGTCGTGTTCACGATTGTCATCTCCGAGCTGGATGAGGACGTCGACTACTGATACAGCTGATGCTGATACATAGAGGATGTAGTCGCAATTGTAGTCAGGTGCACTAATCAAAGGTGCATTTGAAAGCGCTTCTTTAAGATCGTCAAACAACTATTGGGCATAGTCGTCCCAGTGAAAAGGGATGTCGTGACGTAGTAAGCGAAGGAAGCCATGTACACGTATGGCATAATCAAGAACAAAGCATCTAAGAAATTTAGCTTTGCCCTGTAGACTCTGAATTTGTCGTAAATTCCGGGGAGGTGAAATTTCGGTGATAGCTTTGACTTTAAGGGGGTCCATGGTAATACCACTTTGGGAAACGATAAAACCGAGGAGGCGCCCTGCGGTGACACAGAACACACACTTGAGAGGGTTCAAGCGGATGTTATACTGACAACACCGTTGAAAGATGATTCATAAATCATCGAGGTGTTGGGTGCATTTATTGGATCGAGCTGTGAGGTCGTCCAAGTAGGCGAGGATGATAGAAGCGAGATCGTGAAAAATGTATGTCATCACCCACTGGAAAGTTGCACCGGCATTTTTTAAGTCGAAGGGCATGACACGATATGAAAAAGTACCCCACGGGGTAATGAATGTGGTTTTATACTAATCGGTTGGGTGGATTTGGATTTGGTTATAGCCAGAGAATCCATCCATAAAGGAGAGAGCTTCATGGCCGGTGCAGTCGTCGATAATTTGATCGATGAAAGGTGTTGGAAAATTGTCTTTTGGACATGCTTTATTGAGATCGCAAAAGTCAGTGCAGACGCGGATAGTGCCCTGTTTTTTGTCGATGGGTACAGGGTTGGAAACCCAAGAAGTGTAAGCGATGGGGTAAATAAACCCAGCTGTACGTAATTTGTCAATTTCGGCTTTGATAGCCACGACTTTAGATGGGTGTAGCGGTCGTTGTTTCTGGCGAACTGGTGTGATGTCAAGCCAGGTGTCGATGCAATGCTCGACAATAGATGGGTCAAGGCCAGGCATTTCTTTGTATGACCAGGTGAAAATATCCCTATATTCCTGGAAGAGGGCTTTATATGCGGCGATTTCCTGAGGAGTGCAAGAAACTCCAATGATGATTTCTTCGACAATGCCGTTTTTAATGGAAATGTCAATTTTGATGGTGGGGGAAATGTTGGCCAGATTACCTTCTTCAAAAGTGTCGGGGGTAGGAATGGGATTGTTGAACCAATCGATAGGCCCTGACGGGATAAAATCTTTGGTTTCGACTGTGTAAATGGGGTTTTGGTTAGGAGGCATGAAGGCTTCATGTGGAAGGAAGAGTGCTCGATGATGAAGTGCGTCCCAGGGAGAGTTTGGGTGGTGTAGCTCTTCCAGTATTTCTCATCGCATTGGAAGTGATGGGAATATAAGGGGTCGTGAGGAGTGACCTCAATGATGGAGTGGCTTCCCCCTATTGGAGAAGCAGAGGGAGCAATGTTAGGTGAGGGGGAGGGTTCACTTGACATGAACCATATGTTGAAGTACTGAGGGGTACCCGTGGTGGTTGGATGGAGAATCTCCGTAGGGGAATGAGTCGGAGAGTTGGGGGGGTTGCGGGGTAAATCCTCAGAGACGTCATTTAAGAACCATGGAGGCGTTGGGAGGGCCTCGGGCTCTGGAGAAATGACATGAAGATCCTCGAGTGAGGAAGTAACGCAGGGCCAATTGACGTTGCCTATGTGTGAGGATCATAGGACACTGGTATGTAAAGTGAGTTAACGAATCGCAGAGAGAGCAAGGGCATCTCATATGTTCATTGACTAAAGTGGTGAAATAGCGAATGTCAGTGATGGTTGTTGAAGAGGACGTAGCAGGGCGTGGGTCGTTCTGAAAATTCTGGCGTACCGCCGCTAATGTCTGCCGAAAACATGGCAGTGCTGGGCAATGATGGGTGTAATGGCCATACTCGGAACATATAGCACACGCGAATTTAGTCCTCAACCCTTTACTACTGGAAGGTGTGGTGGTAGTAGTACTAGCAGTAGTGACGGGTGTGGTGATAGTTTGATTGAGGGGAATCAAATTCCGTAATTCTGGTTGTGATGGGCAGTTGTTGGTTTGGTGTCCCTCCTTCTCACATAGTGCGCAAGGTGGTGGGATGTGTGGAGGAAGTGGAGCTGTGGGTTATTTATTCTTTCTCNCACTGGGATTGCTAACACCATATTGGGTAGTGTGAGCGTTGCGGCTACCTGGAAAGCTTCAATATCGGGTGGAGGGTAAAAGAAGGGAATTTGAGTGAGGGGTCGGGGAACTGTCTCCAAAATGGCACTACGCCCCTGAGGGGATGTGGATTCGTGGACCGTAGGGGTCGACGAATGTGCAGGAGGCTCCGCTTGGAGTGGTGTTGCGACTATTGAGATGTCAGGAATGGCTAAAGCCTCTTGAGGAGGACGAGTATCCTCCATGTGAGTTCTGTTAGAGGAGATGACGCATACCTGGTTAGGGGGAAGGAGTAGTGGTGCTCCATGATATGTCCCTAATAAGGATGGATCTTTGAAAATACCAGGACCCATCTCAATGATTGGATATGCGTCTTTGTTGGTGTGGATGAGAGGAAGAATGTTATCGAGATTGGCAGATGGGTTAGGCTCGTAATGCGAGACTTGGTCAATGGTCACAATCTTTTCGTTGTGGGGGAACATGATTGTCCGAAAGACGGATGATGCCACTACCTTCATAGCATACATGTAGCTACGTTCGAACAAGATATTGTAATCGAGCAGAGCATTAATAACTTCGATGTCAATGAGAATAGTTTTGCCCCCGAGTTCCACGGGGACATTTTGGAAGAGCCCTTCAGGAGATGATGGTCGTCCGTCATAAGCTTGTAATGTGATGGCAGAGGGTATGAGTTCCGGGAAACCGAGCTTCTGCCAGACTGTTTTGGACATGATGCATGTAGATGCACCCTCATCGATGATACACCGATGGACGGTGATGTTCCGTATTTTTACTGGTATTTGAATAGCGACCAAGGCAGGAAGACGAGGTTCACAGCTATCAAGGTCAAAGGTGATGAGTCGAGTATCTGCAGGGTTGACTGCCCCCAAGGTGGAAAGTAGAGATTTTCGCTGCGTTGGACAAGTCTGGAGGACTTCCAAGACTGACATGGCAGCTGGGGATTGTGCTAAGTCGTCTACCAAGCTATAGTTATGAGCTGCCCTAGCCTGTGGGTTGTGGACATTCCTGCGCAATGGGATGCGAGGGATGCATAATGGTGGTTCGGTGGAAGGGCGGGGGATCACCAATGGGGGTCCCATCGGTGTAGGGTTTGTCTTTGAAGAGATAGGAGTAGACTCAGCTGGATACTGATGATTCTGTGTTTCCAGAAGGATTTATTCCTCACTGGTGAGGATAATTGTACGCTCTACTGGATTGTTGGGATTGTGGTAATGACCCACCTGAGGTGGGGGATGTTGCGTGTCCTATTGGTTTTTTATCAAACCTTGATGTGGGATAGGATTTTGCAGCACGGAGGGAGGGGGTTGTTGCACGTACTGTTGTGGTGCCTGCTGAGGGGCAGTTTGTGCAGGGGTATGGGGAAGACTCCCCGAATCTTTCAACCATTTGAAATCAACGATCTGGGGGAAATGGTGAGTGTAATGACCGAACTCGCCATAAAGAGCACAAGGGTGGATGGTTTTGATATTATTTTTCCCTGGGCGTTTGTTGTTATTGCCCCCTTGGGGGTTTTGGTTCCCTTGGTTCTGATTGCCCCCAGTGGGTTGGTGCTGTGGGGGTTGATTCCCTCCTTGACCAGGGTTGTTGTTATTCCTATTCTGTCCTTTCTTCTTGGCATTGTTCGAAGGGTGAGTTGGGTTGGCTGTGTTCAACTGTTCAAAATTTTGGTATTGTTGAGCAGCAGAGGGTTGAACAAAATTTACCCCCGCATGAGGATGTGGGGGAACCATGGGTTGTGGCGGACTAGGAAAAGGGAAGTATGGATTTTGTGGTGGTACCGATCCATAGGGTACATAGGAAGGCATCGTGCTTTCACTAGTACTATAAGCTGATGTTGAGGGGGTACCACTGGTTGTGGGAAGGGGTGGATGTATGGGAGGTGTCGGCGGTGGTCCACTAATGGGTGGCGGTATAGCAATAGGGTATGGATGTTGATAAGGGGGTGGGGGGTAATAAGAGGTGCCCCCATATGCTGGTGGATATTGAGGTGTCCCATACATCGGTGGTGGTTGGGGTTGTGGACTATGGTGTGTGGTGGCACCTATTAGTCCGTCTGCTGAGTGAGACATCCCAGGTTTGTCTTGACCAAATGGCACAAGTTTTGGAAGATCAGGAAGTACCGTGTATAAGTACCCTGACTGAGTGTAGATAAGGTCATATTGTTGAGCCTTACTAATAGCTTCCTCTTCAGATTGTGGGAAGGTGGAAGCGACATCCTTACCAAGGAGAGCGACAAGTGATCTAAGAAGCCAGTCGAGACATTGTTGCTTGGTGGTTTCTGCTTTACACAAACTACGTCGCCTACGCCACTCATGAATGTGGTTAGCGATGTGGGTGGCTGAGGTTTGTTTGAAGTTATACAGTAGTTCTATACCGTTGTCATGGCGGATGGGTAATTGGAAGAAAGTTAAGAATGCTTTGGCCAAGGACTCAAAGGTTGTGTGGGACCCTGATTTTTCTTCGACATACCATTTGGCTGATGGGACAGTAAGTGTGCGTTGAAATAATCGCAGTCTGATAGAGTCATCCATGATGCTATTGGAAGAACACCATATATGAAAGGTCATGACATGGTTGGCGGGGTCATCCCCTGCCTTTCCTTCAAACTTTGGTATGTCTAAAGGAATTTTTGTTGGCATTGCAGGCCATGTGGCGTCATGCAATATAGGATCATTGGTAAGCTTGGTGAGATCCGGTATGTTGAGAGAGGTCAAGTATGGCATCTATAGTGGGGTGGCAGGATTAGTTCCAGCCATAGTGTGTTGTGACCCTGACCCTTGATGGGGGCTAGGTGGGTTGGTGCTCCCTCCTTGAGAGGAAGTGGGTCCCCCGCTTCCGTGCAAAGGAGAGCGAGTGAATGTATGATCTTGGGAAGTAGACCCAAGTAATGTAGAACCAAGCAAAGTTGATCCTAAGATAGTAGCACTCACAGGAGTGTGTGAAGGAGGTACCGATGAGCGGGTACGACTAGATACTCCCCCTAAGATAGGAGGGAGGTTGAGCAAGCATCGTGAACGACGGGGGTTCTGTGGTTCCCCTATGATGTCAGACTAGTTGTGAAAATGAGTGCCAAAAGTGGTGAGAGATAAAAATAGAAACAAGAGTCGTTGTTGTGACTATTTTACACAATATATATATCAAAGTCAAACTGTAATCAGATGTGCATCATACATAAATGAAAAAGAAGCATATATGTGGGTAAGAGGGTTTTGTCTGCGTGGGGGAATCAAAAGAAAGCAAATACTCGTGTCCTAGAAGACGTAACGTCCTTCCTCTCAAATAGCACTGGACCTTCCAATAGTGCTCAACAGTGGGGTCTGAAGTCACCAGAAGAGACACTAGTGAAGGATGAAACAATCGGTTATAATGAGGGGTAGAGGGGGCATATCCCGAAAGAACTGGCGATACTTCCCAATAGCCACACAAAATCCAATCAAGGTGCAATTGCAGCCCACAATTGCCACCTGGGTAGATGTCCTAAAGATGGTCACTAGGTACCTCGGTCCAAGTGCGTCATTTAGATTTTCGGCCTAAGAAATGGGTCACGGGCTGGATCCCATCCAAGAGGTGGGTGCCTCAAGGGGGGATGCATAGAACAACTGGACCTCAGCCTTCGACCCTTCACGGGTATCTCCCTGCCTTATGGTGATTGGAACACTGGACTTGGAGGATTTTGAAGTTCCCTATTTGTCAACTTCTATGTTTTAAAATGTGAGAACCAGATAACGGGGAGTTATTTGGATGCCTATCCCCGAAATCCTACCTAGGCTAAAAAATTCTTTTGGTACCTCTTGTGGAGGAAAACTTAGTGAGTTTTTAGAAAGTTTTTAGATGAAGTTGTTTTGTGAGGCTGGGGGTGAAAACCAACCTCGTTTGATTAAAAGTGGGAGTGGATAGTCCTATCAAGAAAAGATGGGGTGTTTTCATAATCCCTTTGGAGGAAACCTACTTAGACCTCCATGTTTTGAGAAGAGGCTATGTGAGTGAAAAAGTGGCTTTTGTGTGTGAGTGAAAGTGCGCCAAGTTTTAGTTAATTAGATGTCACCTTGCTACATGTGGACTTCGCTTGGTCCTTACAAGAGTTTGATTACCTAATTAGCTAGATTTCATTGGTACAACCTTGCGGAATTTTAAAATCCCTAGGAAACTAGCATGTGGACATGTGGTCCGTTACTATCCTTTAACTCCCTATGTGTGAGTTAATCTAGAAAAATCATGAAACTATCCTGGATTGAACATGTGGGCATGTGTGGGCCCGTTACAAACCTTTAAACTCTCCTAGTTTTTTAATCTAAGAAATCAAAATTCCAACCACTATCCTACTTTTGTGACATGTGGGCATGTATGGGCCTGTTACAAATTTAAGATATGTTTGAAAAATGAAACTAAGAGGGGTCCCAAAAGGGCCTTTGTCCTTTCCTAAAGGTTTGAAATTTTGTTAAGGGAGATGAGATTGTTTTCGCAATCCTTTTCTGGTTCTCAAGATCACTTGAAGGCGCAAGAGAAGAGCATACTCAAGATTGTTACTTCAACTTCGAGTCCTAAAATGTGAGTTAGATGTGATTAGAATTGATGTTCACTTTAGATTATAAATCAAAGCAAGCCATCCACGTGGCAAAAGGCAAATAAGGGAAATTGATTTTTATCCACCTAAGTGCCTATGTTTGTTTGACTATCCCCTTTATAAGTTGAGGGGTCTAAGTGGTGAAGTATTTAGAGCATGCATAACATCATTCTTAAGAAGGAAAATGACTTTCCCCACATCCAAGACCTTACAATGTGAAATTTAGATCAAATGTGCGGCCTCTAGCTTAGACAGAGGCGCATAATGCGCCTGCGTGCTATTCGAATTGAGTTCGAAAGCGCATGCGTGCAGAGAGAAACTGTTGTTCAGGCGCATGTGCACACGATGCACGTCTGTGGGGTGAAATACCCACGCGCCTATGACAAACGATCGAGGGAGAAAATCTTGATGGATTTCTCTCAATTCTCCCTTGAATTGACTAGTTAGCAGGTCAGCGGAGGCCGGTTTGTGCACCTGCAAGTTAAACAAATGAAAAGGAAAGCAAAATAAACCCAAATGAGGGAGGAATTAATACCTTGTCCCCAGTATGGTCGCCAATCTGTTTGCACCCAATTCGTCACTTGGTGAGAAAATAAAGGGTGCTTACATGCCCAATTGTGTCTTGCTGAGCATGACAACTGTAGATGAAATGGTTAGGAAAAGAACAACAAAACTATAAGCAAGAATTAAATTAAAACAAACTAAAACTATGAGCATATGGATAAAGAAATAACAAAGACAA
The DNA here is from genome assembly GCA_009831015.1 of Picea engelmannii. Taxonomy (NCBI): domain Eukaryota; kingdom Viridiplantae; phylum Streptophyta; class Pinopsida; order Pinales; family Pinaceae; genus Picea; species Picea engelmannii. The sequence continues at coordinate 17,352 of ML817784.1, read as the reverse complement.
CAAGACCAATATCACTAATTTTTTTGAGCTGGTCTATTGATGAAATAAAAGCACAATGAAGAAAGGGAACTGTGGTTCCTTCTTCCTCCAAAGGAAGGCTCTTTGGGCCCTCACAAACTTGCTCTCCTTACAATAAGAAAATGAGAATGATGGTGAAATAACTCCAAGCACATCCACTCAATGTAGAGGTGGGTGGCTCAATGAAATGGTTCTAATGTGTTATTGTCAAGGAGTGAGTCCTTAAAACAATCTAAGCAGCATAACATTACATGAAATTCCTTTAGAAAATGATGTTTCTTCATGGATTTTTATAGCATAGCATTGGGTGATTATGTAACTCCTTTGAGGTGTGAA